>JARWKJ010000014.1:39318982-39411482 GCA_029959095.1 Rhinichthys osculus
TAACAAGGTTTCCGTAGGTGAACCTGTGGAAGGATCATTACAGGTCTCCGGGCCACGGCAGTCCCAGGAACGAAAAATCAAATGCCTCGGGTCCGCTCCGGCGGACCTGAAACCCCCTTCGGTGAAAAACAAGTGGCGAGATTGTCAACCCTGACGGGTACCCGTAGGCTCCGGACCCCCCCGACCCTTCACGGGGTTGGGGGAGAAGGGGACCATGGAGAAAGTTTCTGTTTCTTTCATCACACGGATCTTAGATGAGAACCAATATAGTCTTGCTCTTTGTTTTTTCTACTCTCTGTAGTAAAATTATGACCAGCATCTGTTCAAGAAGTAGTTATTAACTTGTTACCATTTTTTTCTGAATTTTTTTTTCTAAGAACTCTGTTGACTTTCTGAAGGCATGATTGTTTATTAATTAAGATTAAGATGTAATTAGTGGTGTCAAATCGATTGATCATGACAATTAACATAAAAGTTTGTTTATATAATGTGTGTTTGTTTGTATATATATATATATGTGTGTGTGGGGTGTGTGGGGGTGTTTATATATATATATACACTATCGTTCAATAGTTTGGGGTCAGTGAGAATTTTATTTTTATTTTTTGGAGGAAAGAAATCAATACTTTTATTTATCAAGGAATAATTAATTTGATCGAAAGTGACAGTAAAGACATTTATAATGGTACAAAAGTCTTTTGAACTTCCTATTCATCAAAGAATCCTAAAAAAAACAAAAAAAAACTGTACAACTGACAGACCAACAACTGTTTCAACATTGATAATAATAATAAATGTTTCTTGAGCATCAAATCCTCATATTATACTGATTTGTGAAGGATCATTTGACACTGAAGACACTGACACTGGTGATGCTGAAAATTCAGCTTTGATCACAGGAATAAATTACACTTTACTATATATTCACACAGAAAACAGCTGATTTACACTGGAATAATATTTAATACTATAACTGATTTTTGTTGTATTTTTAATCAAATAAGCGCAGCCATGGTTAGCAGAAGAGAATTCTTTTAAAAGTATTTAAAATCGTACCGACCCCAAACTTTTGAACGGTAGTGTATATATATATATATATGTACAGGTCCTTCTCAAAAAATTAGCATATTGTGATAAAGTTCATTATTTTCCATAATGTAATGAGAAAAATTAAACTTTCATATATTTTAGATTCATTGCACACCAACTGAAATATTTCAGGTCTTTTATTGTTTTAATACTGATGATTTTGGCATACAGCTCATGAAAACCCAAAATTCCTGTCTCAAAAAATTAGCATATCATGAAAAGGGTCTCTAAACGAGCTATTAACCTAATCATCTGAATCAACTAATTAACTCTAAACACCTGCAAAAGATTCCTGAGGCTTTTAAAAACTCCCAGCCTGTTTCATTACTCAAAACCGCAATCATGGGTAAGACTGCCGACCTGACTGCTGTCCAGAAGGCCATCATTGACACCCTCAAGCAAGAGGGTAAGACAGAAATAAATTTCTGAACAAATAGGCTGTTCCCAGAGTGCTGTATCAAGGCACCTCAGTGGGAAGTCTGTGGAAAGGAAAAAGTGTGGCAAAAAATGCTGCACAACGAGAAGAGGTGACCGGACCCTGAGGAAGATTGTGGAGAAGGACCGATTCCAGACCTTGGGGGACCTGCGGAAGCAGTGGACTGAGTCTGGAGTAGAAACATCCAGAGCCACCGTGCACAGGCGTGTGCAGGAAATGGGCTACAGGTGCCGCATTCCCCAGGTCAAGCCACTTTTGAACCAGAAACAGTGGCAGAAGCGCCTGACCTGGGCTACAGAGAAGCAGCACTGGACTGTTGCTCAGTTTTGCATGTCATTCGGAAATCAAGGTGCCAGAGTCTGGAGGAAGACTGGGGAGAAGGAAATGCCAAAATGCCTGAAGTCCAGTGTCAAGTACCCACAGTCAGTGATGGTCTGGGGTGCCATGTCAGCTGCTGGTGTTGGTCCACTGTGTTTTATCAAGGGCAGGGTCAATGCAGCTAGCTATCAGGATATTTTGGAGCACTTCATGCTTCCATCTGCTGAAAAGCTTTATGGAGATGAAGATTTCATTTTTCAGCACGACCTGGCACCTGCTCACAGTGCCAAAACCACTGGTAAATGGTTTACTGACCATGGTATTACTGTGCTCAATTGGCCTGCCAACTCTCCTGACCTGAACCCCATAGAGAATCTGTGAGATATTGTGAAGAGAAAGTTGAGAGACGCAAGACCCAACACTCTGGATGAGCTTAAGGCCGCTATCGAAGCATCCTGGGCCTCCATAACACCTCAGCAGTGCCACAGGCTGATTGCCTCCATGCCACGCCGCATTGAAGCAGTCATTTCTGCAAAAGGATTCCCGACCAAGTATTGACTATTGAGTGCATAACTGAACATAATTATTTGAAGGTTGACTCTTTTTTTTTTTTATTAAAAACATTTATTTTATTGGTCGGATGAAATATGCTATTTTTTTTTAGACAGGAATTTTGGGTTATCATGAGCTGTATGCCAAAATCATCCGTATTAAAACAATAAAAGACCTGAAATATTTCAGTTGGTGTGCAATGAATCTAAAATATATGAAAGTTTAATTTTTATCATTACATTATGGAAAATAATGAACTTTATCACAATATGCTAATTTTTTGAGAAGGACCTGTATATGTGTGTGTGTGTGTGTGTTTATATATATATATATGTCACATAACACATACATATACAGTATATATATATATAAATTGTATAAACACAAACTTTTATGTTAGATGCGATTAATCATGATCAATCGATTTGATAGCACTAATATTTATATATATATATATAGATTTTTCTCGATTACTCGAAACTTCCACCAGATTTTATTCTGGATTCAGCTGCAGAAACGCACAAAAATGTCTCGCTGCTGTTCGACGCTTTATTAGGTTGAGGTTCATTAAAATATTTTGTATTGTGATGTTATTATAATGACAGTAAAGCACAAAAGTGACAGTAAAAATTACAAAAAAGTGAAAATAGACAATATAAACAAAAACTAATTCAAAATATTTTAAAAACTATAAGAGTGTCTGAATAATACTTTAATAATAATGAACTCTATTGACTATAGACATTTCTAACTTTTAGAGTTGCTCTAATCCTGCGTTAACATTGTGTCAGAATTACCATAATTACAAGAATTGGAGGTTATTATAATGCCAAAAACAATGTGCAAAATCAGTATTATTGACAGCAGAAAACTTAATATCGCTTATTAATTCACCTCAGCAAAATACTGAAAAGAAAGTGCATCATGTAATAATATTTGCGGTTTTTAATTGTCAAGTGGGAAAAATTGGTTTTCCAATAGTGTAATAATGTGTTTACATGATATTGTTTTTATGGTAATTCTGATTGATGAATGCAACAGAAAAAATTGTTTTGCTGGTTTTTATTCATCCTGGCATTTCACTTTTTAAATTTTTTGTATAATGCTAATAAATTACCATTAATAAACTAACTTTTAAGGACATTGATGGTCCTGAAGCAAAAAGTTTTAGAACTTTTTGGAAGTACTGTTCATTTCTTCAGGCTGAAAACTTCCAAGGAAACTCAAATGTTGCACTGCATAAACTTGAGTTTGAAGGTGAATCTTGTCTGCTGGTGTTTGTATGGATTATTGTGGCGAACGTGCCCTTTTCCAGCTCTGTTTTCAGCATCAAACTCGTCGATGGCAGCTGTCAGCGTTTCCTTTGACTGGCGTCTGTCTCTCACAACATGTGAGTATGAACGATCTCTTAATGTCACACCTTATCTCTCAGCTCTTATCCTCCTCACAAGTAATGAAAAGCCAAATGTCACCCGATAAGACGGGAACACGAGCGCCTGTTACCCCAGAGCCATGACGGAAAGAAGGAACAGATTGAGAGAAAGATGTTTGACAGAAATCACACCAACATAAGCCACTTACCAGAGGAAAGCTGAGAGTTTCATGTATTTGATAAAGAAGTGCTTTGGTGATACAATGCAAATAAAAAAGTATTAAACATTTAGGTATAAGTTTACGTGTCTTTGCTTCTGTTTAATGAAATGCTTAAAATACATTGTTTATATTGACATGACAAACATTCAATATGTGTTTTTGAAAGAGTCTCTTCTGCGCATCAAGGCTACATTTATTTGATCAAAAATACATTAAAAACTGAAATATTACAATTTTTAACAGCTGTTTTCTATGTGAATATATAGTAAAGTGTAAGTTATTCCTGTGATCAAAGCTGAATTTTCAGCATCATTACTCCAGTCTTCAGTATCACATGATCCTTAAGAAATCACTCTAATATGATGATTTCCAGCCACCTCTGGTCTTGACTGGTCTTGACTACACCTCTGGTCTTGACTACACCTCTGGTCTTGATTGGTCTTGACTACACCTCTGGTCTTGATTGGTCTTGACAACACCTCTGGTCTTGATTGGTCTGGTCTTGACTACACCTCTGGTCTTGGTTGGTCTTGACTACACCTCTGGTCTTGGTTGGTCTTGACTACACCTCTGGTCTTGGTTGGTCTTGACAACACCTCTGGTCTTGATTGGTCTGGTCTTGACTACACCTCTGGTCTTGGTTGGTCTTGACTACACCTCTGGTCTTGGTTGGTCTTGACTACACCTCTGGTCTTGGTTGGTCTTGACTACACCTATGGTCTTGGTTGGTCTTGACTACACCTCTGGTCTTGGTTGGTCTGGTTGGTCTTGACTACACCTCTGGTCTTGGTTGGTCTTGTCTTGACTACACCTCTTGTCTTGGTTGGTCTGGTCTTGACTACACCTCTGGTTTTGGTTGGTCTTGACTACACCTCTGGTCTTGGTTGGTCTGGTCTTGACTACACATCTGGTCTTTTTTATTTTTTTATTTTTTTTATTTACCAGGACAATGCATATTAACAACAGTACACCTGTAACATGCCAGAGTTAGCCAAGGGCTAATTTTCATCTGTAGTCCTGTTTGCCAGTTGTACAAGGGCACACTAGGGAAAGTACACATTTAAAAAATTGCATGTAAATACAGCTGTGTTTGTCTACTACAGCATAGCTGCAATAGATGAGAATCATTAAAATGTAAAATCTCACTTAAATCACTGGTCTTGATTGGTCTTGGTTTGTCTGGTCTTGACTACACCTTTGGTCTTGGTTGGTCTGGTCTTGACTGCACCTCTGGTCTTGGTTGGTCTGGTCTTGACTACACCTCTGGTCTTGATTGGTCTTGACTACACCTCTGGTCTTGATTGGTCTGGTCTTGACTACACCTCTGGTTTTGGTTGGTCTTGACTAAACCTCTAGTCTTGGTTGGTCTGGTCTTGACTACACCTCTGGTCTTGGTTGGTCTTGACTACACCTCTGGTCTTGATTGGTCTTGACTACACCTCTGGTCTTGGTTGGTCTGGTCTTGACTACACCTCTGGTCTTGATTGGTCTTGACTACACCTCTGGTCTTGACTACACCTCTGGTCTTGACTTCACCTCTTGTCTTGGTTGGTCTGGTCTTGACTACACCTCTGGTCTTGATTGGTCTTGACTACACCTCTGGTCTTGGTTGGTCTTGTTTTGACTACACCTCTGGTCTTGATTGGTCTTGATTGGTCTTGACTACACCTGGTCTTGGTTGGTCTGGTCTTGACTACACCTCTGGTCTTGATTGGTCTTGACTACACCTCTGGTCTTGGTTGGTCGGGTCTTGACTACACCTCTGGTCTTGATTGGTCTTGACTACACCTCTGGTCTTGGTTGGTCTGGTCTTGACTACACCTCTGGTCTTGATTGGTCTTGACTACACCTCTGGTCTTGGTTGGTCTTGACTACACCTCTGGTCTTGATTGGTCTTGACTACACCTCTGGTCTTGGTTGGTCTGGTCTTGACTACACCTCTGGTCTTGATTGGTCTTGACTACACCTCTGGTCTTGATTGGTCTTGACTACACCTCTGGTCTTGATTGGTCTTGACCACCTCTGGTCTTGATGTCTGGCTCTTGAATTGTCTTGATCTGGTGTCTTGAGGTGCATTTACTCGTTGTTATTACAAGATTCCGACTTCCGACTCTAAATTTTTTTGAGCGCTCTGACTTGTACCACTGCTTGAGTTTGAGTTTATTTCACTCAAAAACTAATAAAAGGTAATTGTACTTAGAAGAAAGTTACATGAACTCAATAAGCTGAACTTAAACAGGATGAGTGCAGCAGCGTTCTAGTTCCTAGGATGCTTTGCATAAGGTGAATAAATGTTGAAATTAGGTGTTAATTAGGTGTTTTTGCACAAAAATAATGTAGGGAGAGATGTGTAAGTGTTTAAACTTTTGTTATGTTGGGATTTATACACCGTTAAAACTTTTACTGTGAAATTAGAGTGTATTCCAGGTTTATTTGTGTTACCAAATGTATTTAAACTTCAGGAAATGTTTGTTACTATAAACAGACACTTACTGTACCAAGAGGGAAATCAGGATTACTTTAGTAAAGACAAATGGCACCGTTTTTAACATGAATGAATCAATGTCATTTATTGAAGAGCAAAGAGCACAACACTACCATCTGATGATAGTGACCAAAAAAACAAGAAAATCAAACCAAAAGAAACCTGTGAGAATGACGCGGACAGATACACCAACGCCTTGAGCAATGGTCAAATATACGGCAAAAATACGCGGTAAAAGACAGGAAAATCTGTGTACAAACACACAAACAGAATGTGCTGGAAGAAAAAACGATGTTTCACTTTGCTGAGCAACAACTTTCAACACTGCCAGAAAAAAAATCATGTGATGCAGAAACAGTCGACAATGACAACACTGAGTTTGTAGTTTAAGTAGCATTGTTTCTTTTTTCAATCTTTTTTTTTTTTATTCAAACACAGATATTAATAGGCTATTGCACAGATGAGAGGCTCAAATACTATTTGGTAAATCCCACCTGATTGTAGGAAAGTTTATACACTGAGTTGATGGAAGCGTTCGAACAATCCATCGCCTGCTCAGATCCAGACGTGAGAACGACTCAAACACATGCAAAACAGCTGAAGAAGCTTCTTCTCCGGTGTTTTATGAACTGTTCTTGATTTCCCAACATATATTCCTGTGAGATGTGTGCTGGTGTTTGCAGTGTGAAAGTATAGCTTTAAATTCTGATGTTAAGCTTAAGCTAAAATTTGCACACGTTAATGGTTTCAAATGTTTTGAAAATATAATTTCTTCTATTTTGAAAATTGATTCTTCCATTTGTTGAATGAAAATGTTTTTTTAAACCCAATTACGTTCTCGTTCAATGTACCTATGTTTGTTGTGTGTGTAAAGAAATTAACTGAAAACTCAAATGCACTCTAAAACGGTTGCGTAAATAGAGCGCAATACACTCGAGTTACGAATGTAAAAACTTACTTCATTTTCTCCATAGGGACACTGATTTTAATGATAACTTATAAACCTTTAAAGACACCTCTACTGTGAGCTACGAGGTTGTTAATTTGCTTCTGTGGAAGCCGTTAGCACACATTATTTCAACTTATTCTTAAAATAATTTTGTTTAACAGCAGAATTTGTGGTGAAAAACTACACTACCCCATAATGCTGTAAAGAAAATTCCACCAATCAGAGTTGAAACATGCAAAACAAGCCAAAAGATCTTTTTGGCACCACCCACTCCTATCAAGCACTGTGAATGATGTAATCAAGTGCCTACTTTCAAAATACTTGAATATATATGCATATTTTGCATATTTATATTTCTCCATCGTTTTTAATTATTCGATTATGCTGTTCGCAAAGCTTCATGGGATTGTAGTTCTTTCCCTCACTAAAGTTGTTAAGTTCACAGTCTTGTATTTTTGTTTGATTTTCAAATACTTTTTTGCTTAAAACCAAAGTAATGTTGTGATTCTCCTCGTAGCTTGTTGGTTTGGTTCACGGCTTATAACGCTTTAACAAAGACTTTTTAAAAATCCCTATGGGAGAAATGAATAAAGAAAATACTTCCGGAACCAACGGCACTGAAAAATCAACTCTATAAACTATTGTTGATTCGTCAATGATTATTTAAATCGAAATCTTTGAACATTTCATTGTTTCGAGTTGTGAAACAATGCAAACATTTTTATTTACATCATGAGACAGGTTTTATTGTTGTGACTGACCAAACAAATGGTTTCGGAATAAAATCACTTGTTCTCTTTATTTATGGTCAAACATTTTGTGGAAGAACATGTACTTTGAATGCTTCAAAGACGTTGATCATGAATGCAAAACTAAAATTTGATCAATTTTCTCTTGTGATTCCAACAACAAATCCATTTTTTACATGAATATAATGATTTAACAAACCAACAAATGAACAAAATGTCAAATGATGAAACTGAAAAAGAAAAGAATCCATTTCCAATCCATTTTCAAAGCAGATCTTTGGAATACAGTCCATAATATCCTGCAGTCGGTTCAAGCGTTTCATCCAGTTAAACGCAATCTTTGGAATTTCCTTTAGTTGAAAACACAAGACGTCAAAACTCACTTTAACTCCTGCAAGGTCTGTGTGGACTTTCGTTTTCAGAAGAATGAAGTATTTTTACTTTAGTAGTAGATTGTCTGGTACATTTCATCCTGTTTGAGGATGTTTAGCTGTTGTATTTTTTGACAGGATTGGTATAGTAGACACATCTAGAGCAGAATGATTAAGTACAGACTGTTAAACTGTCTAAACAAGTTCTTATCTGTCAAAATTAAGTCCAAACACACATACAGCTGATCGGTTTCTTTTTCTGAGATAATGGAAGATTAATAGTCGAAACACCTGATCAGAAAGATTTGTTCAATTTGAAAGCGATCTTGGGTGAATCTGATTCACTTAGTTTCACGGTGCGATCGAAAATCGAACTGATCAAGTGCACAACGTTTCTATACACATCTGAGATGAACTCTTCAAGAATTGGATCAGGCCAACATGCAAAAAATGAGGCTCAGTTAAAGAAATGAAAATGAGACAGATCCAGAACTTAAAAGCTATTTAACGACAATGCATTACACGCTAGCTAGAACCGTAAAGATACTCATGCATAAATCAAGTCTACGGCATTGAATGATGTCTGTAATGCTACATTTCCACACAGAACGAGAAAAGAATGGGAATAAAAATGGATGTTGAAAATGAAATGTAAGCGAACTGTACAACAGAAGCGATGCCGAAGTATGAAAACTGTAAACTTGAGGCTCATTCTAGCAACCAAACTTTCCCAGTCCAAAAATAATATCCTTGTTGAGAATATGAGCCACCCTTCACAAAATAAGAATAAAATCAGAATTTCATAAAACTTGCACCACGAACAAAATTGTGAAAGTTGTCACATTAACAAGAGAGAAAAAGACAAGCATTGTGTTTTTGGTAAGCGAACCTCAGCTATTACAAAAATCACAACTTAAGATGTATAAAGCTTTTTTTCTTGGTTTGTCTTAAGTCACAGTTACTAAAAAATAAGAGTAAGTGAATAATTTAATACATACGCTATAATAACAATACCCTAACACTATCTTCTATGAGGTATATCCGAGAAAAATTTGGTAAGAAAAGCACGGTCTGCGCCCTCGACATGCTCAAAGGTTTTTCTTTTCTTTTTTTAAAGCTTTGCAACCATTCAAAGGAGAGGAAAGAGAAGAGAGAAGAGAAGTCTAGAAAGCCTTTGGTATAGAGTTATTCTTTGTTCTTTGCAGGATTGCATTGCAAAGCACCATAACACCCGCGTTCGCCGGGTTTTTCCTGTCGCTGAGGTACTAACAGAAGAAGAAACAGAGAGGTCGAAACTTCGCTTTGGTTCAAGCAAGGCACTCATCCAACAATATCGCATACTTTACAACAAAAGCGCTCTCTACGTCTATTTCAGGGGTTTCTTTTTGAAAACAATATGACTTTGGAGAGAATCTGTTTTGGTTTAATCAATGCACACTGCAAAAAATAATTTGTTTTGATGCTCCACTTTAGGTATTCTACTCTAATACTCTAATGAGAGTTAGTTGACATGTAGTTGCAAAGTTACTTGTAATTAGTTAGTGGACCATCGAAATAAAGTGTAATCAAATCATGCTCTTCCTCAATTGTCTTGTTTTCCAGTATAAATACCTAAACATTCTTAAATCAAGATTTACTGGAGAAGTAAAATGACTGAATATATTAAGTGTTTTTTTCTGAATGAAGTGAGTTTGTGCTTAATACAAGAACAAATAACTGCCAATTTAATTCCATTCAAAGCAAAACTATTTTCTGACCACATTGGCAGATATTTGTTCTTGTTTTAAGCATAAACTTACGGAGTGTTCGCTCGCAAAACCTTTATTGTTTGTTTATTGTAACCCAAAAAGTTTGCAAGCGAATGCAAAGTTTCTTGGGGGAACACAAAATCATTGAAATATAATCTCTCCTACCATCTCTTTTTTTTTTTCATCACCATGTCCCTTTAGGGGCTCCGTATTACCTCGCTAAAAGTCATTTTGCTTACAAGTAAATGTATCTTGATTTTATGCTGCCTTCAAATGCTATCGGAATTCTGGTAAAATACAAGTTTCCTAGTTAAAAATTTGTTCTCGCGATATTATCCACCAAATCCCATTTAAAGGCGTAGAATATTATATATAACCTTACATCTCACTCCCTACAAATGTTTATATATTCGTACTGGAAAACAAGACAAAACACTGAGGGAAGGATCAGATTTTTTTCCACATCATAAATAGGCTACAGAATTACTGATAATATATTGACCTAATGGCTAATGACGATCAATACGTGACACGCTCGTGTCCCTGTTAACAGATTCTGTTTTCTTTTTTTCACAAATAAACGTGTTACTTATTCCAACAGGACGGAATGATGTACGACCTACAGCTGAACGGATCAATACGATCCCATCTGTGTCTTTAGCTGCCGACGACAGCCGTGTTTCCCTAAAAACCGTCCAAAATATGAAATGATTTGATTTAGTCTTTGGTTTTAGAGTTTTTCGTGCACAGAAACACCAACGTGTTTTTAACAGAATGGATTTAGATATTTAAGAAAGTTTATTTTAAATGGCTTAAAACTAAAATAGTCAGATGTGGGATGATTTCAACTTAATAAGGTTCGCCAAACTAGTTTCATCGACGTATAAAGTATATTGCCAATAAAGTATACCATACCATACCATACGTGTGGTATAAGAACTTTGACTAATTGATGTAGGCCTATTTTACTTGCTTATATGATAAATTATTTTCCTTACTGTGTGTTTGTCTTGTTTTGTAGTACAAATAGCTAAACATTCTTAAATCAAGATACATTTACTGCGTCAGAAAGATAAACTTAATTCAAAGGGAAAACTTGATTATTTTTCCGACTCCATTGGCAGATATTTCTTGTTTTAAGCAAACTCGCTTAGTTTTGATACATTTTTCATAAAGCAAGACTTAATATCTTGTAATTTTGCCTATGTTGATTTATGAATTTGATATTTGTATTGGAAAACAAGACAAAGATACTGATAAAGAAAGTTTCTAAGTCTGAAATGGAATTTTATTGCACTTTTCCAAACAGGTACACTGTAAAAATGTTTTTTTTTTTTCCGTCTTCTTCAAAGTTGTAAATAAAAGATTATTGGAGTATGTTTTGCAATATTTTATTGCATAACTTTAATGTATTGTCATTTATTTGTAAAATTTTGCTATCCATTTCTGAGTGAAAATTGTTTGAAATTTTATTTTTCAGTGTTTTTGGAAATAAATGCAATGAATCATATGATTGAAAATACTGCACTGAGGGATGCTTTGACTTAACCCATCAAAACTTTGAATATCTGAACATTTCCATCAGTTTCAATATTACGTCCCATGTGGTTTGCGTCTGATTGTTAATGTTTCTGTGCCAGACAGATCTTTCTCAGTGGGTAGGTTTTTGCATCAAGGTCTTATACTAGCGATCAGAACCGCACAGCGCTAAAAAGCTACATCTCGACGTCGAGTCCCATCCACTCCATTGCACTTATTTTTCCGAGGAGAGGAGGAACTCACGTCTGAATAAAGAGGAAGAAGAGAGAAAAGAGTGAAACAAGTTATCAAAATATCCCAAGCATGGCGTCAAGCGCAGACCGTCCTCGAGAAAAAAGAAATCTTTGGTATCTTTGGTTTCATCAACACGATTAAAATTACAAATGGAAAATTCAGTGAGGTAGCCTCTGTGGTTCTCACTATAGAGATAGAAAGACTTTTATACACACACACAAGTCAGTCTTGGAAGCAGCTTTTTCTAGTTTTTAAGGGATTCCTCTATGTCCTTCTACGAGTGAAGCAATGAATAAACGGCCTCTCAGCGTCCGTGGGTTTTATCTTTGGTGAGTCCTGCGTTGATCTCCGTTAACGTGTGGCCCCGTATACGATCTCGAAAACATCAGGCTTGAAATTGGGTGCTTGTCCTTCGACAAAATGCGTAATATCGATCGCAAAGACAGATTGTTTTCATTCGAAAGAAAATCAACTAAACGATTTACGTAAAATCTTGACATACATACAAGCATACAAACATGTGAGTTGCAACTAAAACCTGATCGCTAACACGTTTCCAGAATTATTCTTTCTAAGAAAAATTAAATACACCCTTTGTCTTGCTTTTTAAAGTAAAGCTAACTAATAAATTAACAGAGCATCTTTGATGCACTAATAGTCATCCAAACAATTACGTCTAATTAAATAACATTAAATAATCAAGAAACAAATAATAATAATAACAACAACAAACTTCTAGCACATTTAGTCATAAATAAATAAGTCTGATGGTGTCCAACATGCAAAAGAAGTAAATGTAAACTTTGGCAAGCTAATCAGGAAAAAGGGGGAGGGATTTTGGCAACTTAAATTAAGTTCAATCATAGCAAATATAAATTACATAAATAAATCACATATTGCAAAACCTGGGTAAGACATTGTACTGAGGCATTGGCGAAATTTAAGTACTAAGACAAGCAAAGAAAAGCTCTTTGGCCCATGTATCTAAAGACCTGACTGTCGTGAAGAGCAGATGAATTCTCCTGGAGAATCTTTGGACTAGAAGCTTTTAAAGAGAGAAACCTAAAGGATAAAGCTATTCGACCTACAGTCTGCAGTTTCCTCTACAGAATTAAGTGAGCGTTTTTGGCAGATTATTGGCTTTTCAGTTGGAATATAATGTATTCTGTACCAGCTGCATTGGTGCCTTGCAATAACGCTAACGGCTCTCTCTCTCTCTCTCTCTCAAACATGGGAAACGTGGGATTCGGCGCTCGGAAACGACGTGCATATGTGTTCAACGATGGCTGGAAGAGTGCAACTCTTTGGTATACTGATCCATTGGGATATGAAAACAAAACTACTTGGGATTGCATGTGCTTAAAGGTGTTTATCTTTGGTATGCCCATCAGGCTTGAGTTACACCTTTAGTTTAAGCTGTGAGACGGATGCTGCGACTACGGGGGGAAAACCCAAAGCAGAGCCGAACCCCGAAACGTCCCATGTTTGGAAAGAGTCAACATCGCACCGATGCATTGTGGGAATGGAATTGCGGTGGGAGTAACTCTGAATCTTTGGTATTGTAGCTGATGAGGTTCTTGTTGTTCTTTCCATTTGGGTTGAAAAAACTGCATAGGCACACATTAAAGACAATCTTCAACTTCGTTTGAGAGACGCATCATTCGGGAGCCGCCGATGCCGTGGGAAAAAGCTCCGTCGCTTTAAAACCTTTCCGATCCCATTCTGCTTCCTTTTTTCCAATGTCTCCACCGATCCGAACACAACAAAAGACGCCGGCTCGGCGTTCCCCGCTTTGTCGTCTTTGTTTGTTCGTTGCAGTTTTTTTTTTTTTTGGTTGTTTTTTTTTCCCCTCTTTGTTGTCCTTTGTTTGCAGAACAGTTAGGTGCAGAAAAAGTTTCTTTGGTGTCGATTTGTCAATAAATAGAAAAAGTCTTTAGTGTCCGTTTTGAGCGATCCGAAGAGGCCCTCAAGCGTAACCCGGGAGAGAACTGCTTACCGGCTCTCGGTTCAATAATAAATGAGCATGAGTGATGGAACTTGAGATGAGTATATGAAAGAGCTCAGTAAAGTGGTTTTGTATTGGAAAGTAGCTAAAACTAAGAGAGAAAGACCCTTTGGAAAGCTAAACTGGTAGGCGTTGGTGTGGAGATTGTCCTCTTAAACTCTTGTAAAGGCCCTGATCACCAATGCCAGTTTGGTTTCTTAGCATAATACAGTTACAGTTGTGACAACGTGATGCTGATGCATGTGTGTGTGTGTTTGCAATGTCATTTCATCAAGAGTGTTTGAGAGACAGAAGCTCATTCTTCGGCGGTATCATCCTGAGTTATTTTTAAACCAAAGAAGAACAATCGGTGTGGTCCAGCCCCTGTTCTATTGCAAATTTAATGTGCTTCAGGATTGTGCTCACAAACCCGGCCGGCCAATAACGGTGTGAGAGATGTTTGTTCGTGTTTGTTGTGCTTTGTGCTTCTGACGGGTGTTTTCAGTGTGTTAGAAAAACCTGCAACCCAATGCTAACTTAAACCTGTGCTGCTATCATGGGTGAATCTCACAAAAACCTGCCATATTTCTCTCCAAAATGCATGAATATTTTGTGTAATGAAAATTAATTCCCATTGCCATAATGCAGAAGTAAAAAAAATCCCATTCTCATTACTACAATAAAAAAATAACTATTACAGTAATACGAATCTAATACTTTTTAAACTAATGGAAATTAATAATAATTATTATTATAATTTTAAAAGTCTGTATGCATTGCATCATTGATGCTGCAAAAAAATATTTTCTTACTCAATATCTTTGTCTTATTTCCAGTACTAAAATCTAAACATTATTATATGATATTAAGAAAATAAGAAATAATATGTATATATTAATATAATATATTTGTATATTTTATCATTATATATAATATAATAATAATAATAATATATTTAATTATAATTATATTTGAAATAATTGTCTCTTTGAATTTTATTTTTCTGACCCCCATTGGTAGATATTTTGTCTTAATTTAATAATGTTTAAAAAATGTGTACTGGAAAATAAGACAAAAAAATTTCATTGAATTGCATAAAATGTGACCTGGACGTGTGTTTATGAGATTTACCCTTGTAGTGTAAAACATCTCGACTCTCTCACACACACACACACACACACACACACACACACACACACACACACACACTCTTCAGCAAATGAAAATCAAACCTAATTTAAGGAGTGAATGCAGGTGTGAAACGCAAACCCTTTGTCTTCTCCTCAGTTCAAAGCCAAATGGAAAGTTAACAATGTTTTTGATTTGCTTTAATTTTTCATTCCCGATGAATGATTCTTGCTTCGAACCGGAGAAGAGAAAGCAATATTTTATTTCCTGACGTTTCGCTCTTTGGATTTGTGTGTGTTTCCGAACCGAAAGCATTGAGCCGGTAAGCAGTTTCTCTCGTTGCCCTTCGGAACGATTTTCTCCTCTTAAAAAGTTTGCACCCTCCCAGGTGCACGGGACCCTCATCCCGATCCCACGTTCCCATCCCATCCCATCCCACCACCCCCCCTCCCCCGGGATCACGCTTTGGTACAAGTGCTGGAGGTGGACGACGTGTTGCCCGGACTTCCCTCGTCCAGCCATTTGTCCAGGCTGCGTCTGCGGGCGTTCATGAAGAAGTTGCTTACAGTGTTCAGTTCCAGTCCCAGCTGCTGCGAGATGGTCAGCTGCATTTCTTTGGACGGGCGCTTGTTCTCTTTAAAGATGGCCAGAAGTGTTCTTCGCTGCAGGTCTGTGAAAACCAGCCGCGATTTCTTTGGTGTATTGCTCCTGTCTTTGCTCGGGTCCTGCTCTTTTCTTTTGCACGCTTCGGGGGTTTCGTTTGTTGGAAAGGAGACACAAGAGAAAGATAATAAACACGTTAGAATCAATCACACGTATATGATGTTTTATATTTATGCATTTAGGGGAATATTTATACTTTGAAATGAGGATCAGCCCAGAGGTTTATTGCACCACCTACAATTAGATTACAATTACATAAAAATAATATAGCTGCATGCAGCAAATAAGGGGCCAGAGGCAGAACGAGAAGCTAAAAATCAAGCCAGCGAGCATCAGACCAACTGCAACAATGAGTAAAGACAGTTAAAGACAGTTTTAAGTTGAAAGCCCATAAATACAATCACTTGTAATCCCAGACAACAACATAGTGTTGGCCCAGATCCGACCCACATCTGGTACACATGTAATCTACACATACCAGATGTGGGCCGGATCTGTCTGTGATGTGACATAATTGCTTGTAACTTTTGACCAATAGGTGGCACTGACACCAAATTGATTTGGTCAGGTCAGTGTTGGGTGACAATGACATGCATAAAGTTTGGTGTCAACATATAAAATATTTCTAGAGATACAGCCTTCAGATGCATTTTGGCAGTATATCATCAAATTCGTTGATGTGTGTTTCGGGTTACGAAAATTTTCACGAAATCCATAACTTTTTGCTGGCATGGTCTGAAGATGATCTGGCTTGAATTTGGAGAAATTCAGACAAACAGTCTAAGAGGAGTTCGAAAAAGTAGGTTTTTAAAGAAAATAAAAAGGCGGAGAGGAAGTTTGGCTGACTATGGCAAAATTGGTAGGAATCTATAAATAACAGTTTTATTACAATAGGCAAAAATTATCAAAAGCTATTAGCCTTTTTTTTTTTTTTTATCATAATTTTTTACCACAAGGTGGCACTGCCCGGAAACTTTTGGAGTACCTCTAGTCTAGTGCATGGTGCTGATAACACATACCGGGTTTCGTAACAATACGCCAATGTATTCGTAAAACACAACGTTTTGCGATAAAATAAAAAATGTCCAATATGGGAAAATTGGATATCGTTCGACTCGGCATGCTGCACCGAATCTAAAGAGACCAGTCTTGTGATTTTTGGTCAAACTCTTCAAGCAAAAATATATCGTGACCACTAGGTGGCACTGTGCCGAAATTGTGCAGTTATATCCTACACTAAAGTAAACCCTACACACAAAAAAATGGGTGTTTCAAACAGAAATTGCTAGTAAATTTAAAAATAAATAAGAAATAGCAAGTAACAAATTGAATTAAACATACAATTTTAAAGTAGAAAAATTAAGTCGTTTTTCTAATTTTCTTTCCTTAGTTTTTTAAAGTTTAAGTTTTTCATCTAAAATTTCAATTAATAGTTTTAGTTAACAATTACAGCACTGCAAACCTTCTCAGTGTTCTGAATCAGGACATAGAAACTGCTCTGGGATCAGTGGTGTCTCACAGGAAAGCTTTAGATTATTTGAAGTGAGGGTAGATTCCCTCCAGATAATTACTTCTGTGACCACCAAGATTCCCAGAGTAATTCACTCGCGCTCCAGTGGAGTTTCTGAGTTTATTTTTAGGGTATTTTATCATGATTGAGTCCAGAGACCAAAAACACATAATCACCTGAGCGAGAACTTGATATATGTGCACTAATATACTGTAACCCACAATGTAACGCACTTCCTCTTGCTTTTCAAATGTGATTTATTTACCTGGGATCTGTTTATTGCTTTGTTTTCTTGGACACAATATTTGATCAGACTGCTGAAAGCACAGATAGTCAACTGAATTAAAATCCAAAACAAATCATCTTAAATATGATTGACTTCTGAGATGAAAACTCACAGAACTAAATACACCAATGAGAGAATTTTCCAACAATTTGCATACACTGCAAAATATAATAATAATAATAATAATTCATTACATTTATATAGCGCTTTTCTAGGCACTCAAAGCGCTTCACATGGAAGGGGAATCTCCTCAACCACCACCAATGTGCAGGTCCACTTGGATGATGCGACGGCAGCCATATTGCGCCAGAACGCCCACCACACACCAGCTTACAGGTGGAGAGGAGACAGTGATGAAGCCAATCAGTGTATATATATATGGGGATGATTAGGAGGCCATGATGGACAGAGGCCACTGGGCAAATTTGGCCAGGATGCCGGGGTTACACCCCTACTCTTTCGAAAGACACCCGTCAGGATTTTTAATGACCACAGAGAGTCAGGACCTCGGTTTAACGTCTCATTCGAAAATATGTTTCTTCGCTTAGCATTTTTGTCTTGTTTTCCATTAAAAATATCTAAAAATTCTTACATTACACACATTTTTCTGAGAAGCAAAATTACTTAAGTTTTGTTTTCTGAAAGAAAAAAAAATCTAAATTAAGTGAGTTTGTGCTTAAAGTGGCTATATGCATACTTTAGAAACTAGGGCTGGGTATTGACACAAATTTCACAATTCGATTTGATTTCGATTCACAAGCTTGCAATTCGATTCGATTCCGATTCGATTCAATATTGATTATTTTGGATATCAGCTACAATACATGGCAAATTTTCTCAAGGAAAACAAATCTCTTAACTAATGCTGTAAACAATGGGAGTCAGTTGTAGCCTACTAGGCTTCATTAGCCTACTGTAATATTGAAGGTAAAAATTAATTGATTTGTAGCTATACAAACACTTAAATTACACTTTTATTTATTTTTATAATAATAAAGTTGTATGAAATATAAACATTTAAATGGTGGCTGTCATAAAAACTTGCCAGATTTATTCAAACATGCATTAAATATCGAAGAACATTACAAATTATAATGAATATGTAATATGGTGCATATATTTAGCAAAATGCTCCTCTTTAGAGTTAATTTTTCTAGCCGACTAACGAGCTTATGGTCACATGTTTTTTTCTGAGGTAAATGTGACGTTACATGACATTGTTTACTAGTTGTTTTACTGACGTCTTTCCACGGTTGAAACACTGATTGAGTGATTCCATGTGACATGATGCGGATTTCGATAAGTTGTACTCTATCTTTTAACACACTTTCAGACGTTCATTCATGTTTATTTGGCGCTGTAACTGGTATTATTAAGGCGGAAGAGGAGATCATGTGCGCTCCGCGCTGCTGCTTCTCTTGAGCTGAGCTGAGCCAGAGCGATCTCACGCCACAGCGCCAAAACGCTATTTATGTTTTTGAATTTCGTAAGAAAATGGACGTAATTTGAAATTTGAGACTTTATTTAGTATCAATAGTAACAAAGCACAAAGATTATTGCGATTTATTGGTTGGGATGCTCGCTACAAGTTCCATTCATTCATCAAATGAATGACTAATCGATTCTTGAGATTTAAGAATCGATATCGGTTCGTAAAAATGAGAATCGATTAATATCGAGAAATCGATATTACAGCCCTTGTTATTAGCGCTATCGGTGGCCGTTAAGTGAATTGCAGCAGCACTTGCATCTCGTGCGCATACTCGTGCACAGGTGACGCACACGCACAAGAGACTGAACGTGATTCAATGCTCGGATATGAGTCACAGCAACGTTTTTTTTTTCCGTTCTTCGCTTAGAAGTAAAAAGAAGTTGGGAATGCACTTGCAGCGATATACTATTAACGAACAACCTGATACTGCTGAGAGCTAGCTTTAGATGAATATGAATACATGCTGTTTGCTTTTGCTCAATAAAACATAAAAAATGAAGGCGGTGTGCAACAGCAGTTCAGAATTTGCACGAGCTCTTCAACTCACCGGCATCATGTCGACAGATCAGGTAATTCAAATTACACTGTTTTGAGACTATAGATCCTCTGACTATGTGAGACTATAGTTTGAATTAATCCCCTTTCATTGCATGCCACATTGACTTTACAGTACAGAATAGCTCTTTCTGCATTTTCCTGAACATAAGCATTAGTTTCATGTGTCATAGAACGGAACAGAGGCGCTTAACCGTCACATTTAGATTTTCCCGGGAAAAACGTCCCGAGTCCTTCAAGTTCACATAAAACAATCAGTCTACAGGTTTTCATAGACGACCTAGGAAGTCGGGGAAGGTCTGGTCTCGTTTTTTAAGTTTCGCTACAAGCTGTTAACATTGGCAATACAAAAGTGAATAATGCACGAAAAATTCCTACATATAGCCCCTTTAAACCAACAACAAATATTTGTGAATGGCGTCAGAAAAATAAACTTAATTCAAAGGGTAAACAAGCTAATTTTCAGGCCCCATTGGCGGATATTTGTTATTGTTTTAAGCAATTTTGATAAATTTATCATGATGAAGCAAGACTTAATATCTTCAGCCATTTTGCTTCTCCAGTAAATGTATCTTGATTTAAGAATGTTTAGATATTTGTGCTGGAAAACAAGACAAAAATACTGAGGAAGAAAATCATTTTTTGCTGTGTAAGTAAAATCATGTATCATTGCATACTGTTCCACATGCTATTTATAAAAATAGTAGGCAGTAAATAGTGCTCAGTAAATGTACATTAAACAGCAGGATAGTAGATAGTACATTAAACATTTCATTCTATACATAGTCTCAATGGTATACATATACACAAACCGTCCAGCAATTAAAACATGACTTATGTGTAGCATAATAATGCAGACTTTTTGCAAAGCACTTCATATATATATATATACTACTAAAGAAGTGTTCTTCAGTCAGTCAATTTTAAACAGCTTTGCTTATATCTGCAGGACTGAGTTTCTCGTGGCCTCGGGCATAACTTCTAATTAATGTATATGAAAGTGTTTCAGCAGTTTTAATGATTGTGGATTTTGCTGACTTGTGTTTGAGTTTGTTGTGCTGATCTCAGTAAACACAGCTAAAGCTAAAGTACAGATTCAATGCAAAGCACACCATTGAAAAAAATATCAATTCATAATATCAGACTGTCCAACTCACAAGCACAACAGATTTAGTTTAACACACAGCCGTGTCTATAAATCATTCACCTTAAACACATAACGAACGAATAAATTGATCTCACAGCCCAACAAACGTCTTCATCTGATCCGAATGCATTCAGTACAGGAACAGATTCTCACATGTAGATTATAAACAAGGATCCCACAGTTGTGGAAATATCAGGAAGTTACAAACTCAAGCACTCCCGTCTCTCCCTGCACTGGACACCACTGCTATTTTAGTTTATATTTTAGTTTTATTCATATTTCGAATTAGCTTTTATTTTTACTTTCATTTTATTTATGTTTACTTTTCATGTTAAGTTTAGTTACGTTTTTGTGTAATTTTGTTATGTGCTTTAGTCATTTTATTACTTAAAAAAAAAATATTGCTATTTAGATTTCATATATTTTTATTGTGTGTGTGTGTGTGTGAGAGAGAGAATGTGTGAGATTGTGTGTGTGTGTGTGTGTGAGAGAGAGAGAGAATGTGTGTGTGAGTGAGTGAGTGAGTGAGTGAGTGAGTGAGTGAGTGAGTGAGTGAGTGAGTGAGTGCGTGAGTGCGTGTGTGTGAGAGAGTGAGTGTGTGAGTATAGGAGAGAGAGAGTGTGTGTGAGTGCGTGTGCGCGTGTGTGTGAGAGTGAGTGAGTGTGTGAGTATAGGAGAGAGAGAGAGAGAGAGAGAGAGAGAGAGAGAGAGAGAGAGAGAGAGTGTGTGTGTGTGTGTGTGTGTGGGTGTGGGTGTGTGTGGGTGAGTGTGTCAAGATTTGATTTGATTACTTCTCCGAATTAAGTATGCACAACCGAGTCTGGGCCAGATCAATAGAAATCAGGTTAAGAGCTCAATTGAGTACAAAACTATTATGTAAGAGGAAACTACGGTGTAAATAAAGGCGACACACACACCAGTGTGGTTTTACACAGTGTGTGTGTGTGTGTGTGTTTCCACTTCTGCTGCATTCACACCCTCATTATGAGACTTGCTTTCTCTTTCACACACACACACAGCGCAGCAGACCCATTTGTCATAAAATTAAGGCGGCAACAAGCCAAGCGTAGAGAGAGAGAGAAAGCGCAGGTCTTGCACTCAGACTATTGCTGAGCGCTGCAGACAGACGTCCGAGAGACTCGTGTGTGTGTGTGTGTGTGTGTGTGTGTATAAAATCCACACACACCCCCCCCGTCAGCCCCTATCATAGCGTGCTTAAACTAAATATTTGATAAAGACAAATGCACAGCAATATTTCCACACTTTGCATGTATAATTGATGCAGTAACAATGGCAGCAGAAGCTCAGGAGTGTTTAGGGATCTGAAACTCAGACACACATTCAGTGCTTTATCCTGAAGCACAATTAACCCGTTCATCTCCAGATCATTCCGGCATCTTAATCTGAATCATTTGCACAAGCAAACGTGACTAAATTCCAATGCAGTTGCTCTATATTTTTCATTATAAAACAAGGGATGCAAGAATAAACATGCATTATTCTGTTAATCCTGCATGTGCATTTCATTATACAGTTAGTTTTATGTAAAGATGTTTAAATACAGAAAACATGCAAAGATAAAGATGTGTTAAAATTGGCCAGGTGCATTTCTGGATGAACTAGAAATGGCAAAAATCTCGTCCTAAGACTGTCTCCACTCACATTTTCTTCATGCAAAAATACAATTAGACTGATATATCAACACCACAGATTATTTATTACAATGATGACTAATTTGTCATGCAATATGCATGCAACACACTCCTCTCTTCTACAGTAAATCAGTGTTGTGTTGGAGTGTGTGGTCAGCAGTAGGTGGCGCTGTTCACCCATCAGACTCCAGCAGAAACATGATCAGTGAACGCCATTCCACTCCAGTCCTCCATTACTGATGCTTATGAGAACATGCAGAACATTCACAACATCTACATTCGCCACGGTCATATTAATGCACATATTCAGTTCTCTCCAAATACCCCATTATTTAGTTAGAGCTGATGTGATTTGATCATACTTAGAGTTATATAAGGAATATAAATACTAAATCTTACTCAAAGAGTGTGTGTGTGTGTATACTGTAAAAAAACACTCACATACAGGTATATGTATTTATATATATTACGAGTATAACTATCAAACTACTTTGAATAGTTAATATATATTATAATTTAAAAATGTGTTTTATATATATTGAATTTTTAAATATATACATTTTAAATATTAATATTTAAATTATAATATAATAGTAAAATTATATATTAGACATAAAAATTTGAAATAGTATATATATATTTTTTTGATATATTATTTATTAGAATATATTAATATTATATTATATATCACAGACACACACTGTTCTAAAAAGCAGGATTAACAGATTAAAAACGTTTATTCTCATATCTAAAGAGCAATTTTGTTTTATAATGAAAAAATATAGAGCAACTGCATGTAAATTAGTCAGCAAAATCCTTAAGGAATAAGTACAGGATTCGAAATGGAATTGAAATTCATAATTTGTAAGAACAAATCCTAAAGGATCCTATAATGAGATCAATAAGAATCGAAGCAAATAAGATCCTGCTGGATAAACCAAAGCCTTTTTCTGCAAAAAAAACCCTATTTTAGGATTAGGATCCTTTTTAGGATAATAATTCAAGATTCTATTAGCAATCAAATACTAATTAGCCTAATATACGGATTTCTATTCCTAACAAATTTCCAAAAATCCATTTTTCGACGAGCATCCCAATGGTTTAATGTTGAATTCCTCTGAAGACCGGGATTAATCTCAGTGTGTGTGTGTGTGTGTGTGTGTGGTGCAGGAGGAAGACTCTGTTCTCTCTAGTAAAATAAAGGATCAATGTTTACTTCCTGAAGCGCTCTTTACGAGGCCCGATGGCTTCTGTTCAGACTCGCTCTGGATAAAAGCTCAGACTGCTGCTTTTGTGGAGCAGTGCATTTCCCCGTCATCATGTGCTATTCTGCTTACTGTGGCCGAAACAATCACACACACACACACACACACACACTCTCAAGCCGTCAATGGTCGTCCACGCAACAGTGACTCCATCAGGACTGGCTCTCGTGGCGCTTTACAGTGCGATCAAAAAAGCAATTATATTATTCAAAGGGATTTACCATTTCCGCGGTGGGAGAGGGGTGTCAACTTTGGGCTTTTCTAAAAGGAGTAGGGTTCAATCAATCCGATCGATCCCTCGGTTTCCCTGGCCTTTCATCAAACGGTTAAGAGCCGCTCTGGTTTATCTTTCCTTGCTGGCAAATGTAAATCAATGTGTGTGTGAGAGGAAACGTCCAGTGGAACTGTCCTAACCGCGCCGCCGTCGTTCGCTGGATGAAACGCTTCAGCTCTGGCCTGTGTTGAGTATCAGGTTACACCCTCAGTAATTAACGAGGAACCCGAAGACTGGCCTGTTCTCTCATCGCCTCGTGTTCAATCAGATGCAGTGGAATTTTATTTGTAGTAAAAGAAAAATGCACATTTGGAAACTATACTAACACATAAAAATAAAAAAATCGAATTGAACTGGCAGAATTCAACTGAACGAACTGAAGAAGAAAAATAATAATACAATGAAAAATGAAATTTCTATTTGTCCTGGAAAAACATCAAGCACCTGCATTGAAATGTAGGCTACATTCATGAATACATTTACATTGAAATGTGTTTAGGATTGCTAATAAAATATGTAGCCTATCATAATAATAATAATTTGGAAGTTAAATAAATCTAATACAAATCTAAGATCCAACTATAGATCTACTGATATTCAAAGAATAAATGAATTAGAATAAAAATCATTTTATACAGTAGGATCATATTTGATTTATTATTGATTCTCTGATAATTCTTGTGTGCAAAATAAATATCTATCTATATTAGTGCTGTTAATCGCATCTAACATAAGTTTGTTTATAATGTGTGTACATTATTTATATACTGTATATATTATATATATGTGTGTGTACACACGCGCACATATATATATATATATATATATGTATATATATATGTGCACATATATAAACAAACTTTTATGTTAGGTGGAATTAATCGCGATTAATCGATTTGACACCACTAATATATATATGTGTGTGTGTGTGAGTCAGTCCTAGAGCTCCTCCTGTCCGATTTTAAAGAAAAATCGTGTCCATCTGAGACATCCAATAGATGTCTTAGGCGCGCTGAAACACCACACACACACACACACACACACACACACACACACACACACACACACACACACACACACACACACACACAGAGTACCGGTAATCACACTGGGAAAATCTCAGAGTAAAACTCGGAGTTGTGAAAAATATGATACACCATATGTTTTGCCAGATGAGAAGTTTATCTATCTTCTTTTTACTCTTTTCATTTCTTTTGTATCAGTTTAAATTTTCCTCCCTTTTATTTTGTGATTATTTTAATTCCTTTCTGACTTTCTGTAAAGCACTTTGATTTGTCATAGTGTATGAAATGTACTATATAAATAAACTTGCCTTGCCTATATATATATAAACACACATAGGCCTGCATACATTATACTCTGTATATTGGCTACTGATTTTTATTTAATTTATTTTTTTAGAAAAAAATACATATATATATTTGTTCTTTTAGGATTAGATCCACATTCCTGAAAGATTTTTTGACCTTTAAATGTATTTAAATCAAAGTCTCGCATTTGTACGTCTTTGTTTCATGTGACTAATTTTGTATCAGTTTCTCCGTACTATATTTTCTATGCAGCACAACAAAATTAAAGGCACGTTAAAGATATTTACATAAACCAAAAGTGACACGCATGACATCAGCTGAGAAGAGAAGTCTTTTCAGAGATCAAACTGTTATAAGATTATGATTCTTTACAATAACAAGCGTCGCTGAATCATTGGCTATAAAACATGTATTAAGAAAGTAAATCCGGTGTCCCACGCTGTAGTTTTACTCTCGTACATTATGTGCCGTGACTTCACAAAAACAAGCACTGAATTATACATGCGCTGAAAAAACCCTGAGATCAGACGCTTTACTGGAACAATCTGCACTGAACCACACTTATGTGACCAGATTTACACAATGCATCGACTACATAAATAAAACACAGATTATTGGAGTAGCCGGACTATTTCAGTCTGTCTACATCGGAAATGTCACGTTTGATTCACTGTTAGTTGCTGACTGTACTTGTGAAATTTCAAAGTGAATCCAACACCAATTCAGATTCAACTTACAATTATTGTGCATTATACCATATCAGCCAATTAATAATATGGCATATCTATGGAAGCTTGTTTCCACCACAGAATAAAATTAAAAAGGTAACTGCGACTTTCTATCTCAGAATTGCGAGTTTATATCATTCAATTCTGACTTTATATCTCCCAATTGCGTGTTATAAAGTCAGATTTGTGATATAAACTCGCAATTGCAAGAAATAAACTTTTCTTTTTCAGAATTGCATGTTTATATCTCGCTATTCTAACTTTATAACACACAATTGGGAGATATAAAGTCAGAATTGCATGATATAAACTCGCAATTGTGAGATAAAAAGTCTCAATTATCTTTTAAAATGTTTTATTCTGTGGCGGAAACAAGCTTTCATATCACTTATAATAAGTCTGGTCTAAAACATTAAAAGCTAAACCACTTGTAATACAATTCGCAGAATTAAAAAAATTGCTAATTTTCTGCTTTTTCACACATTCATCTTTCTTTAGTGTGTGTAATGTTGCAGTTCTCCTGTATATCAGTGTCAGTGTTTCTGAACTCCTGAAACGCCTCCATTGTAGTCTCGAGTTTCTTCCGGGAACGAACACGTCACAATATTCCTCATTATAATAATTCATACGCAGAATAAAGGGGCGGGGCCTGGTTGAGTTAGTTAGTAGTGTGTTAAACTGGCGGTTATGGAAAGGGGGGAGACATTTCCCAAACACACTCGAAGCGCTCGACCAATCACAGCACACTGATCCAGCCGACCAATCAGAGCACAGTGTGCTTTTCAGAAGGAGGGGCTTCATAGAGACAGGAAGTAAACAGAGCGTTACTGACAGACTGGGAAGAGAGGAGCCGCAACAATGGAGAATATGAGGAAAATAATCAACATTCAAGCTGGAAAACCTGTTCTAGTAGAGACTAAAACATCATCAAGACTTTAAATTTCCCATCTCACGCATCTGATTAGAAAAAGTGAGGCCTACAGTACAACGAAACAGAGGAGGAGAGTGAGGGAGGCGGTGGGTGACATCAGATCAATATTTCGCCACAAAACACGATCAGTAATGATGTTTTCACTTGTTCGGGTGAAACCTCCCCATAACAGATGAGAGAAAATCACTTTTTTTTAATTCGGCTAGTGTTTCATACTCTCACAGACGTGGGATCTCTCGTGCTCAAACGCTTCCCATCTCAATATCAACCCTTTTCTAAGCATGCGTGTGTGTGTGTGTGTGTGTGTGTGTGTTTTAGAGCGAGAGGACTTGCTAAATGCATTATGCTGTAGTCTTGCACTTAGCTGTGTCATTCTGTGCATGTGCGGATATCCTTAATGTGGAGGCCGGACACCTCGCCGAGAGATGGAGGAGGGGAAGAGAGAGAGAGAGAGAGAGAGAGAGAGAGAGAGAGAGGGAGAGAGAGAGAGTCCCGCGTTCACTGCAGTGGATCATCTCGCTTCGGCCATCAGCGCCAGCTCCAACAAATACAGCAACCCCGAAATGCATTCATTCAATAAAGATGTGAGTGTGATTCATTAGATCAAGTATACGTGAAATGCTGCAGGATATTTTCTCTAGTCTTGATGTCTTTTAAAGTCCCCCTGTAGTCAATCGTTTCATCTCTTTAAACTCATCTTTGATCACCAAAATGACATATTTAAAAGTTTTTTCCTTGAAAAAATGTCTCCATGTCTTAAAATATCTTGAATGTAACTCGATACCCTTGCCTCATTTAGTATTCGCGGTTCTATTAATATGCAAATGAGCCCCGCCTCCACTCACTCGCTCAGCTCAGAGATCCACTGGTTGACGATCACACGTTGATCTGATTGGTTACAAGGTCGTTTGTGACGTCAGAAACACCAGCGATTTCAAACCGTGTTTTTGAGACTCGTGAATTTACACATGGTGTGTCTTACAGCATATTAATAACACCACATAGACACATAAACAACATTAAAAGCTGGATTTTCACCACAGGGGGACTTTAATCAACTTTGGTGATTTTAGAACTATTGTTGTATCATTTCAAACCATTTATTTAGTTTGTGTATCTATGACATCCAGACATTTTAAGGCAAGACACTAGAGGTGAATAAAGTAAAAATCTTAACTTATAGACATCACCATAAATAATGGTTCTTTTATTGGCATTTATGGATCCATGAAGAACATTTAACATCCATGGAACCTTTTAATTCCACAAAAGGTTCTTTAAAATATATATATTTTTTAAATTCACACTAATTTTTTTATATTTTTTTATATATATATATATGATATATTTTTTTATTATTATTTTATTTTATTTACAACTGATTTGCTTTGGGGAACCAAAATGGTTCTTCTATTAAGAGTGTAGTTAATTTATCACAGTATATTCACAGCTTTTAGGAATAAAAAGTTCTGGCAAATTATGAACAAACCCTCAGAATATAGATGTAATAAATAAAGGTTCTTTTTTTGGCATCTATGGATCCATAAAGAACCTTTAACAATAATGGAACCTTTTAATTCCACAACAGGTTCTTAATAGTGTAAAAAATATTATTTTTACAACTGATCAATGAATAAAATGTTCTATAAATCTGCCGAATGACATATGAAACCTTCAGAATAATATAATTGTAAAGTCCGGTGTAAGTGCTGTCGAGACTCTCTGACGCAAATAGATAAAGTGCAATAAAATAAACACTTAAACTGTTATACAGAAACTAAACAGCCCAAAATGAGCGGTGCATTTCAGGATCGCTGTATCGCTCGATCTCCATGAGGGACAGAACAAATGTTCCCTGATCAAGTGAGTAAGAGGTCAGAGTTCATCTGACATGATGACATCAGTGGTTCAAAGGTTTGTTGCCAGACAGAAACATCAGCACACTGATACAGCCAATCAGAACGCTCACAAACAATGCTGATGAGGTAACACTCGACAACAACATCAGCCGGCCGTCCAATCAGATTCACAAACACACTGAATGCTTACGAGCGCACAGATAAACAAGCAACACTGATTACTGGAGATACACACATTTGGAGCTGAATGTTTTTTGTTACTCGTATCTTTGTTTGGCAAGAAACAACCTGACTTTAAAGTGCACACTGATTGCATCACATCCCGAAATGATGATTTGGTAAAACTTTACAATAAAGTCCCATTAGTCTAATGCATTAACTGTGCTGTGTTTGTTTTTCTGTACAGCACTTTGGTCAACTTTGGTTGTTTAAAAGTGCTTAACAAATAAAGTTGGATTGGATAGCAAAAACTAATGAGCAATCCTTATTTATTCACCTTTGTAGTCTATGTCAGCTCAAGTCCTTTAAATAATACTGACAGATGCAACTTTTGATTTTAATAATGTATTAGCAAATTAACTAAGATTAATAAATGCATTTTCACTGTTAGTGCCTGTTAACTAAAGCTGATAACAAATAGAGTGCTTTATAGGGACGCTGATTTTTAATGATAACTTATAAACGTTTAAAGTCTGTGAGTTACAAGGTGGTTAATCGATGGTCTTTGCTTCCGTTGAAGCCGTTAGCCTGCATTATTTCAACTCATTCTTAAGATAATCGTGTTGAACAGCCAAATTTGTGGTGAAAACTACATTACCCATGATGCTATACAGACAATTCCACCAATCAGAGAGTCGAAACAAGATCTCGTTAGCTCCGCCCACTCCCATCAAGCACTGCGAATGACATAATCATGTCCCTATGCTTAAATATTTGAATATATCTCCATATGTCATCATTTGTACACTTTCATGTTGTTCCAAACAAGACTTTAATTCATCATTGGAACACAAAAAGCAGATATTAAAAAGATCCACTCTTTTCCACACAACAACATAATTCATTTAGCTATCAAGCTCCATTAATAACCAAAAACACTATAAATCACATCAACAATCCATACGATGTCAAACAAACGTACTTTATGGTCCTCGTTTGGAGCTTGACAGATGTGGTTAATATGAAATGTCATGTGGAAAAGATTAGCATGAAGATTTTGCGTTATAAGGAGAGATATTGCAGATGCATGAACTGCTTCAGGGAGATGTTAGTCACTTTGGATAGAAACAACTGCAATGGGTTTTCTATCAATTCCTCGAACAAAAGCAGTATTTAAAAGAACATATCTGTAAGAGCCAACTGTAAATAATGACTGCGATTCATTACGCAAGTTCTTATCATCTCCTCTCCTCTGGAAAGCAAACATGAACTTTTCTCTTTCCTCATAGCTGAAGTTAAACGTTGTTGCCTATTCTTTTAGCAAGAGTGGTGAATAATAATCAAGGAATTAACTTTGTCATGCAGCGCACACAGGTTTATTTCTATCATTCATTTGCAGATCACTAACACACAAGCCTCACGTAAAACCAGTCTGACAGAAAAACTGCGAGACGAGCGAATCCCCCACAGATTCCCTCCAGTGATAAGAACATGTTTTTGCTGGATGTTCGGCAGCTTTGCTGGAGGTTTTGTGGGGTTGAGAGACCGAAAACATTGGCCTTTGCTCCGGCCGGCGCTGATGATCCCCAATCACGAGACATTCATAATCACAACCTCCAAACACCCACTGCACAAACACACTGAGCTAGAAGATATACGAGGAGGACAATACACACAACGCCTCGCAAAAGCATGAGAATATGGGATTTAAATGTTTAAAATGGTAAAACGAGGCACTTCTGGCATAAAACAAAGCATGCTGTCATTAAAGCAATGGCTCTTATCATCAACATTACTATCATTTCTCATGAAAAATGTCAGACTTTCTGTTGAAGTAAAATAAAATGTTTTATAAAATGTTGAAGTAACCCGACTTCTCTGATTGATTGAAATGGGGGGAAAAAATAAAGATACTCATTTAACATGATTCAATGTTCAGAAAGCTATAGATGAGTGAAACGAATACACTACCAATATAAAACACCAAACCATAAGTAATAAGGTAACACTTTATTTATTTTATGTACCTACTCATTTAATAATGTTGGATTAAAAATAACCCAACGTGTAGCCCAACTATGGGATGGTATAGCACCTTCCCAACTGGGGGTTATTTTAACCCAATGCATTGGGTTAAAAGCCAGTTGGGTTAAAAGTAACCCAACAGTTAAGTTAACTATTTATTTGTATTTATTACATTAATAAATACACTTAGTTTTCAACACAGATTATTTATTTGTATAAAACAATAAATATGTCTCCACATTTATATATAAAAAATTACAAATTAAATATCGGGGAGTTAATGTAAATATACATAACTGTGTACATAAATTCAAAATACACAAGTGTACATACAAGCATGTGTATTTAACCCAACAGTCGGGTTATTTCTAGAAATGACCCAACGATTTTAAAAATGACCCAACGTTTTTGAAAAAAATAACCCAACATAGTGACCCAATATGTGTAACCCAACGGTTGGGTTAAAAAAACAACCCCCCATTTTTAACTGTGTACTATAGTAATAAGTTTAACAGTAGATTATGCACAATTACATGCAATTTACCCTAAACATACATGTTGTTACTTAATATTACACAGTACTTAAGGACACCTTAAAATAAAGTGTAACCAAGAATATTATTATCTCGATGGAATATATAGTGAAACACAGATGGACAGAGGATATGGTGCAGTCTGTCATGATGTTTTACTTGTAAATTTGTATGTGAAATGTTTTTTTTATGTTTCTTTTTTGGATGTTTCTTTATCTGCAAAACAAATTTACCTACGAACGTATGAAATAAATATACCTTACCTTACCTAAGTGTGAGTTTGGTCAATTTAAACATATTCAAACGCCTTAGAGTTTCAGTACCGTCCACTAGAATAACAAATAAAGCATAATCCTAGTAATATAATAGGCGATGCTAATTTTCCATAACCGTAATGTAATGTCAGGACATCTTCCATGTGATTGAATTATACCCTGTTTTAAGCAGATTGACAAAATCAGTCGTTCAATCATATTTCCGCCGGGATTATTTCACTCTCTCGGCCCGGGTTACGCACTCATTGGCTTGAGAAGAGAATCTCATCACTAAAAAAGGTCCTTCAAAGCAGCGTAAAGCCATTATGATTATCCGAGGCGAGCGTCCGGGTCTCTGTGAAGGTCACCGGGACACATGCAGGCCTTCTCCACATTAAACCCCCTGCTGGAAAACATCCACGCTTGGTTATTCCCTCATTCCTCGGCTCTGACGATCGTTAGCGTCGGCTCGCGGCTCAGAATAGCCCGTCCGGAGTCTCTTTAGCGTGGAGTCAGTCGCTTTCTGCTGGGAACCTTCCTCCAGCGTCAGCTTTACTGGAACAGGTCCGGATCGGGTTCCAGATCAATGCGAGCTGGGTGCACACGTTTATGTTATTGTTGCCAGCATTAATGCCCTTTTAATCTTTAAGAGATTACACGCATTGATCCGCCGTCGTTCAGCAACACATATTTGTTTGAGAAAGTGACATAACTCACACACGTTACCGAACGAACAGGACGAAAATAAACTGGTATTTTGAGCTCGTTCTGCCCTTATTAAGCAGAAACCGATCCATGACTGTCCTGGCATTGGAGATATGCTATGCTGGACTATATTACTTCTTTGCATCTTGGCATCCAAACCAAAAGGTCACAAGCTTAACTATATATCCGCCAGGCCGGGTCATTTGGGGTCTATGCATAATTTGCTACTTTCAAGTATTTTAAGAGAATTGCATAGGGCATGCTGTGCAATTATATACACTATATAATATTATTTGTTTGCATATAAACCAAAAGTCACATCCTCAGTGTAACAGATAGATATCTATAGCAATATATCAGCCAGGGATATGCGAGTCTATGCACAATTTGCTACTTTCAAGTATTTTAAGAGGACATGCTGTGCAATAAAAAAAAAAAAAAATTCATAGTTTTGTTTTAAAACATTAAATCACTATTAGCATTTATCATATAGATGCATTCTATTGATTGTCGACCACTTATTCTACCAATATAACCGCAGTGAAAATCTGGGACTTTTTTTTCATGCAAACCTGGAAATACCTTTTTTTTAATATCCAAAAACATTTAAGACTTTACAATAAGGTTTGATTTGTTAACATTACATAATGTATTACTAACAGTGAGGAACACATTTGTTACTGTATTTGATCATCTTTGTTAACGTTAGTTAATAAAAATCCAGCTGTTCATTGTTTGTTGTTAGCTCACAGTGCATTAACTAATCTTAACAAATGCAGCTTTTGATTTTATTAATGTATTAGTAAATGTTGAAATTAACATTAAAAAGATGAATAAATGCTGTAGTTCATTATTAGTTCATGTTAACTAAAGAACCTAATTGTAAAGTGTTACCAAAAAAAGTTTTTCTAGGATCAAATGTCAGTGAGTGTCACTGATCATGTGACAGACTCTTTCATAATGTTTTGCTGTTGCAAATACCGAGACCTTCACAAATACAACTCTTCACTCACATTGTGATGCTGATAATATCATTTGTAAGTGATAGTTGTGCTCAGACTTTCCGCTGTATCTAAAGGTGTTTATCTTCTCTATCTTGCTTGCGGTCTCTGTCTGAAAAGCTCAAATGGAGAGAGATGGCCTGGCATAGGTTGGAGGTATATTTATCCGTCTCTTATTTACGGGCCGGGACCCCGTGTCTCTCCAGCACCTGGGCTCTTTTTCAATCTCCCCGTCCTGACTGGTATAGCAGCGCTTGTCCGCTTTGATCATGAAGTTAATAAAGTTGTGTGTGTGCAGGACGGCACAGGCTGAGGTTTGTCTCACGGCTGATTGCTTGTGCGCTGAGACTGGAATGAGCTCCAGTCAGACGACACCTTTCATTTGACTAGATGAATAGTGCAGAGACAGGCTCGTTTCAGCCGTGACATCACACATCTGCACCGCAACAAACATTCTCTTTAGAACCTTCGAGTGTTCCGAAGGCGCTTCGTGGAGTATATGGAACCTTTTAGCGGTAACAGTCATTTTAACTACATTTTATCATTTAAAACATACTTTATCACTTGAAATAATCTGTTAAACATTATGCAATAATTTAAGACATTTCTCCTTGTATAGAACATTTTAGCAGTTCCCATCATTTTATGGACTTAGTTTTTTAATTGTAATTACATTTTATAATTTAAAACATACGTTATCACTTGAAATAACTATTATTTAAGATATTTCTCCTTGTATAGAACCTTTTTTTCTTTTTTGGCATAAAATGTCTTTAAAATTAAGTCAAGAACCTGAGAGTTGTGTATAGAACTACACTTAACCTTTCCATACGAGTGAATGCCTTCATAACTTTCATGAATAAGACATTACATAATTCAAATATGAATATCCATGACATTTCAATACAAATTGAATTTGAATGAAAAGTAAATTGACTTAAATGACCGCGGCACTCAAGTTGTGCAAATATAGCTAACTGAAGATTAAAAATGAACAGCATCTTCAATGAAAGCACGGAAATATGACCGTCACATGATCAATGACACTCATTCCTTACATTTGAGTAGTCGCCTAGAAATACTGCACAATCAGAAATATGTTGTTTATTTACGGATTTAAATATTTTTTTAAATTGCTGGTGATTTTGGACCCGACTATAGGCCTCTATGAAGATAATAGTTTCATGATTTTCACCTAAAGTCAGTTATAATCTGTTCAGCAGTATATAAAGGCTTAAGAGTTTACAGCGAGGTCGTTGTACATGCACGTAAAGGTTTAATTCGAGCACGGTGAGCAATTCTCCCTTGGTCAGACATTTATGATGTCATTTATGATGTCATGATGTGCAACTCCTCATTGTTTGTTTCACATTCTTTCCCCCAAACGCTGAACAAAAGGCAGGTGCTGGGCTGCACATCTCTGCCTGTTTAACCCGAGACAAGGTGACGTTTTGTGCGTTGAGCTGAGGGTCACGCAGAGATTTCTATCAATAATTCATCGAGCCGCTGCAGCCTCTGTTCTTCTTTTCAATTCCCCTGCAGATCACATAATACCTTCCCCCCAACCCAAAGCCATCTGTGAGACCAGAGCCCTGCAGGGAAACAGCATTAAAGCACCTAACATCTCCAATGAAGCTTTACAGCCTTCTGGTTCAAATCATATTGTTGGTGAAAGAAAGATGCATTTGTTTGTTTACAAAGCAATCACCTTACAGGGACTCTGTTCAGAGCATTTCATCAATGCATGTTCAAAGAATAAATGACACTCACAGTGGAATGTTTTGATAAAGATGCCTGTGTTTCGGTATGTGCAATTTAATTGAAGTATTGTTGGCTCAATCCTCACGCTCTTCCTCCAAACCCTTTTGTTGACAACTGAAATAGTTGTTATTTCAGAAAGATACAGTTTGTTTTTTACAGAAACAGCTGAAGCCGTAATGCTCAGGCTATAAGCGTCTGTGTTGCACAATGCATGAGGCATCAGAGCTGTCCATTATTTCAGTGAATAATTGTGCATCACCCTACAAATTAAAAATCAATACGCACCAAGATTTTATTTTAATGCCCCGATAGGATGCTATTCAACAGCACGACACCTACAACACATCCAAACTATACACTGAAGCTGGAAGTCCAGCTCTTGCTTTTTCTTCTTCAGCCGAACAAAGGAAAAGGGGGTCTGCACCGCCCATCGCTAGAGGGGGCAACAAGCCTGATGTAGCGGGGCAGGAGAGGGAATAACAGTCCAGTAATTACCAACACATCCCTATTCAGCACCTCTCTGAAAGGCTTTTCTTTAGCACACACACACACACACACACACACACACACACACAGACTAAAGCGCCACATCCACCAGCCTAACTTGTGTTTACTGAATATCTTGAGTATTTTAAAGTAAATGCAAATGTGCAGGTAAACAATAGACACGCTGCGGATCAAACTAAAACATCAGCTATTCACTCTTAAAATAAAGGGTCTTTATTGGATTCTAGTTCCACGAAGAACCCTGGAATCTTTCCATTGCACAAAAGGTTCTTTAGATTTTCAAAATGTTCTTTATACTAAGCAACAACAAATTTTTTTTTATTTTTTTTTATTTTAAGAACGGATCATTATTCTATGGGGAACCAAAAATTGTTATTTTATGACATCACTTTTGGAACCTTTATTTTTTATAGTGTGTGTATATATTAACAATACCTGTTTATAAGTGGTGGTGCAAGTCTAGACGTTTATAAAAACAAAATAAAAACATTTGTGCATGAAATAAACAATGCACATTAAATGTCACGAAACGCTATAAGCCTTTAGAAATAAATAGCTACATGATGGACACAAGTCAATTAATGTGCCTTAATAAAATAAACTAAACATGATGATAAGGGTTGATCCTCCACTATTTTGCCAATCAAAATCTCCATTTACACGAAAGATTGTTTAAAAAAGCAGATACCTTGTCTTACCTGCAAGCCGAAGGGCCGACATCCTCTGAAACTCGGGCTCCTGTAACCACTTCCACATGCGGCGAAACGTCTCTCGGCCGGACTTGAGTTTACTCCAGGGTTTGGGGTTCCGCAGGAGGTCGGACAGGGTTCCCTGCGAGCGGCACAACACCCGCTGTGCGAAGATGGCTTGCGGGATACTATAGCGCTTCAGCTCGGCCGTGATGCGCTGCGCCACTTCTTTCGTGTTGATCTCTTCCAGCTGACCCGAGCCGCCAGAACCCGGCGCTCCGGAGGAGGAGGGCGGTCTGTCCCGGTTGGAAGCCAACACGGGCCCGTGGGATTGAGGGTGGCACCCGTGCATCCCGTTGAGATGCGGCATCATGCCCGCGGTGGGGCCACCGAGGCCTCTGGAGAGGTGCTGGTCCCCTCTGGCCAGCATGGCAGTGTGTGCGTCAAAGTTGGAGCTTAGCATCTTATCGTGGCCGTGCGCGCCGTAGTTGTGGAGCGTTGGTTGCGCGTTGTGGATGTTACCCAGAGGGGACAAGCTTTGACCCATCCCGCTCATATCTTTGTGGTAGGGGCTGTAGATGTTATTCATGGCTGGTAGAGTCCTCTCGTCCCGCATGAGAGTGAAGCTGCCGCTCACATTCCCAGAGAGACGCTGGTGGTGGTGGTGGTGATGGTGATGCGGATGGTGGAATTTGTCGGATACTGTGGAAATGGGAGGCAGGGGCTGAAGCGGGGTCAGGGTGGTGTATGTGCCGCTCATCCCGGGTGGGGAGGTGTCGCACGGCATGCTCATGGCGTGATGAAGCGGTAAAGAAAGCTCCGGACGATACTCTCCTCCCGCGCAACCTCCACCACCACCACCGTCCAGTATCGATGCCATACTGGACACCATCGCGGAGCGTGACGGCGCAACGCTCAGATCCTGGTGTATCCGTAGCGAATTGCGGTTGTGATGAGGGCTGTGGCTCATCAAGTCCTGCTCATGGCTTATTCCGGCATGTAGGTTGCCAATGTCCATTGTCATCTCTGGGTTCATGGCGTACGCATCCAAATCCTTGGCCAGGCATCGATAGGCGGTATAGGCAGTCTTCATTCAGTCCATTGATTTATGTCCAGCTTTGTGCTAGGGATGGGTTTTCTCTCCTTTTTTTCTTTTTTCTTTTTTTTCTTTTCTTTTTTTTTTTGGTTGTGCTAAGGCCTCTCGGTTTTTTTTCTAATAAATAAAAAACACCGATCTCTATCAGACGGGCCAGTGCTGATTTCTCCCCATGTCCGAGCCCTCTACTCCTCCTGCGTCTTCTGTTTGGGCAGCTGAAGGTGTTTGGGGTGCATGGGCTTTGCTCCGCGCGCACCCGACCCTGCTGAAAGGGGAGGAGACTTCGCCTTGACTGACGCGCCACCCGTCCAATCGCGTTGCTCGTGAGTGCAGCTCATTAGCGCTCTGGCCAATCGCTGAGCCCGTTCGGAGCGGCTGTCTTTGCATCTGGAATCTGGCGTCAGACGGTCCCTTTACTGTCATTCCGAAAGGATCATTTCATCCTCTACACAAACATAAAATTCACATAAACACAATCACACAATATCATGTGCAACATAACTGTAAAACAACAAATGCAGAACAAACTTCTAATTTAGGCTACTATTTATTCTATAGGCTATTTTGTGCATTAGTGTGTATTTTGCGTATTGGGCGAATTAGTGCATGTTTATGTTTTTTTTTTCTAACTTACTGTAAAAAAAATATATGATCAATGAGTTAATGCACCATATGTTTTTTACATTGTTTGAACTCATCAAAATAAGTTAAGCGATTTTCAACTTTTTTTTATAAGTTATACAAGATTAAACTCGTTTTTTAAGTCAGTTTAATGTAATTTAACTTATATGACTTAAACATCCAAGATGATTGTACTTAAAAATTAAAAAAAATATTTAGTCTATCCATCTATCTATCTATCTATCTATCTATCTATCTATCTATCTATCTATCTATCTATCTATCTATCTATCTATCTATCTATCTATCTATCAAAACATCACTCAGATTTCAATCAAGTTAAACATGCTTAAATGTCAAGTCTTATTTTTTTTTGTTCGTGTTTTCTGATAATTTAACACTGGCTCATTACATAAAGGCCTACTTTACTTTATTACTTAAAATATGCATATTAATTTCACAGTGCTGTATAGTCCACAATGGGCCTGAATATAAGGTTATAGCACACTAAATACGAGCCGAATTTTCTCTTTTGTATTTCTAGTAGGCCTAAATTTGCGCGGGTTGATTTAAGGCTTTATTTTCCTTCGAAACACTGTTAAATGCAGGTGTCTAAAAATATGCAGTGCAAGATTATTTTTTTTATTTTTTTGTAAGTTCTAGGCTACATGTTTCTCAGTAGCACTGATCCTTTTCGCGTTAGAGTTGGTCTAAATCGATCAATGCTCTCGCAGAGTAACTTCTTCACGCGCATTATGGCCTGATCCGGCTTGAAGTGATTCAGAAGTAACAGATTTCTCGAATGCCGGTTGCTGTTTTCTTTGGAGGATGCGCAGATGTTGCTTTTGTTTAAAGCGACTGTAATTAAGGATGAGCGACAGAAGTCTGAAAAGCGTGACCTATTTTTCTTTTGATCAGCTGTCAGAGGAGGAGCATGAGGAGCAGGGGGAGCGGGGGCCCGGGGTCTCCACAAGACTCTTCCCGGATTTTCAGCTGCCACAAATTGGAGGAAAAGTGCCCGTACCTGCCGCGCGCGACTGTAGCGAATCCAGTGACGGACACAGACGAGTTTGATTCTGCTCGGGTGTTTTTGTGCTGCTTTGCTTTGGCACACTTCAACACAATGCAAAGAATCACTGACTGAAAAAGGCCCTTATTCATGTCAAAGAAAATCGATATTTGAGAGAGAGAGAGAGAGAGAGAGAGAGAGAGAGAGAGAGAGAGATCCAACGTGCACGTTGTTTTCCTTCTAAATGCATGTAAAACTCTAAACCTTAAAATCTCAACTCACTTTATACCAGCTTTAACAAGGGAACAAATTACCAAACGTCCACTTATAATGATATTATTCGGAAGTTCAAGTTCCATTTAGAACGTCTTTTTATTTTTAAACTTTTATATAACCTAAAAACTACATGCGTTTTCATTTCCCCCCACTAAATTTACACACAATTTTACTTTAAACCTGACAACAAAAATATTGTTATAGGCTATCTGTTACAATACTTTCTAAATAAAATAAATCACTGTTTAAAAATTATTATGATCAATACGTTGACAACATATAGGGTATTTTTACATTGCTTTAACTCATCAAAACAAGTTAAGCAATTTTCTACTTTATTTTTACAAGATTCAACTCATTATTCAAAGTCTTTAATGTAGGCTAATTTAAGTTGAAACGACTTAAACATCCAAGTTTAAACATTTAAGGGAGTAACTCTTTTTTTACAGTGAATTTGAGTGTAAAGAAGAAGAAAATGGAGTACAGGTTATTAAAAATAATGTTTACAAGTTATACAGATGACGGAGTTTAAATGCATTTACTGGATGCATAACATATATTTTAAAATTGAATATAATCTGGTGCTAATTAAACCCATTAAAATGCAAAACAATTCTTGTTTTCTCTAAGATCTGATATGCATCTGATTGCAATATCATACTCTGATCAAAGTTTGCGCTTCACATGACAATACACCGAAACTACTTGATTTAGCAGTTCGGCTTAGTTTCAGACAGATGTTCAGATGTGATGAGATTAACTCATCTGAATGGATTAGTAAATTAAATACACTCGAGTTTGTTATTTCATCATTATCATCGTGCAAAAGCTAAAGAGGCCCGAGTAACTGTTGGATTGGGCTTTTTCTCCCCGTGTTGCCTCACTCCGACCATCTGCTGTGTACGAGCACTATATCGATCAGAATCAGTGCGCCTCGGACCCCATGATGACCGTGCCGTTACTGGCCGCCAGTTTCTGCATCTGTTCCCAGTGACCCGGCAGCTCTCGGTAAGTCTCGGACTTTCCTCTGGCACTTTAAACACGCTCTTGCTTTCAGTCATAAGATGAAATGCTGTTTATGGTTATGCGCGTTAACACGCACGCGGACGCTTTTCTCCAAACCCGCGCGTCGCTTTACAGGAGCGCGAGACACAAACCCGATTACCCGCGTTTATAACACACACACACATGCTCCATGCATGAGAAATAGATCCTTCTGAATGAGTGTTTTTCCTATTAAACCCGTTTAATATTTTTAATGCGATAGCTCTCTTCAATAAATGCTGTTCAATGATTCTTTGGGTGATAATGTGTTTATGTGACGCTAGTTGAAAGCTGATGTAGTTTGCGGATATTCTCGGTGATTTCTGCGTATTTAAAATGTCATTTGCTTGAATAGACACCGTTAAAGAAACACGTGCAACACTTCTTGAATGATAAATGAGATTGTTTGAGGGTTTAGAAATGTCAATATTCATGTCATTATAATGTCATTATGCCAACATTATCTCTGTATTCATTTTGTGACAGTCTATTATGTAAATTTAATAATAATAATATCTGTGCCGTTTTGTCCTGCGAAAATGATACTAGCCTACTGTAGTTTAGTATTATTTACCTTTTTTTCCAGCATCTTAAGAGGCCTCGAGATCTGACCAAACCAAAACACTTTTTATAAGCAGACACAAGAGATTAGAAAGTCGTGGTTTTACACGTCACGAGACTTTCAGAAAACATGAAACATGTTCACACACACACACACACACACACACACACACACACACACACTATCCATCTCTCTCTCACACACACACTCACACACTTCTCGTGCATGAAATGCTTAACAGGTGCGCAGAGAATTAAATTCGCCTAAAGAAAGTTATAATGTGCAATAGATGGTGTTCAAAAAACGGCATTAACTTAATTTTCGCGTTTTTGTTTTTAGCAGGAGAAATCAGCCTGAATTAGTGATGCATTAAAATAAACATATGATGTTGTAGATGTAGCCTACCGGATAGGAGGTTATTATTGTTTTTTTCCTGTTATGAACATACTGAACTAAAAAATGCATTATTTTAAAGTTCTGAGCTTATAGAAAAAAAGGTTTAAAACCGCAACACGAGGTTAATATTCCACATAATACTACTTTATATCAGTGTTTTTATTGCTTCCTTAAAGAATACAACGTTCAAACGTAATTCTAAGTAATTAAATAACGTTTAAAATTATGTTATACTCATGTGGTTTTGTTTGTCGGGTTTTAAGAATATATGAGGGAAAGGTCATATAGTTGACACATTTGTATGCATGAATGAATGTACATGTATTGGCTGTAATCTGAAGTCAGTGTGAAAGTGTGTGTGATGGTGCAGAGAGGGTTTGTGTTTCTCTGATGATCATATTGATTGTTTTGAGTGTTCAGGGTTAATTAATAACTGCTCTTGTTTTGCATGTGTGAGCGGTTTAACATGGAAGTGCTTGTTCTTCCTCTAGAAAACCTCCATACTGTTATGATAACGTCTCTATTGCATATTTTCACGCGATATCTTCATCATGTCAAATGCAGTATTGCTGAAAGGCTGTGCTTTGCTTGCTGTGTTTCAGGCCCCGTGACCTTTAACCCTCGACACTTTCACCTCATTGTGTCCATGAAAGACACGCGGACAACAGCAGATTCTTCAGTCCTCTATATGTGTCAGACTAAATTAAGAGAATATAATAGAAAAATGTGTGTAGTGTACTAATAAACGAGTGAACGCAAAAGTTATAATCTGAGCCGTTGATATTTTCTATGATTTCATAATATTCACTGAAAGAAAGAAAATTAATTTTACTATTATAAACTATTATAATTATTATAGACTATTATAAAACCTTGCTGTAATTAATATGACATAAAAAATAACACTTTACAATGGTTTCATTTGTAAACATTAATTAAAAATTAAAAACATTATTAAAATCAAAAGTTATAACAAAGATGAATAAATACTGGAACAAATGTATTGCTCATTGATAATGTTAGCTATTAACCAGTGTTAACTAATGGAATCTTATACAGTGTTACTGAAAAAATATACAATTGACAAAAAAAAAAAAAAATCAACTCTGCATTAAAATATTAAATTGTGCATTAAAAATGTAATTATACACTGACAAAAAAGGTAACCTAAACCGGTAACATCTAAATTAACTGGTCAAAAATGCAGTGTATGAACTCTTTTTTATGGGTTAAATGATAATAATTACAGGTTATCTCTTCTTCAGTGTAGTTAAAATGTGTAATAATTTAAAATGCTTAAAATACAGAGTAAATCTGAAATAATAAATGTGTCATTATACGCATTTGTGTTGCAAATACAATACAACAATACAATTGAGTGAGTGTGTGTGTGTGAGTGAGTGAGTGTGTGTGTATGTGTCTTTGTATGTGTGTGTGTCTGTGTGTGTGTAATAATTTTAAGTGTGTGTGTAAGAGAGTTGTATTGATTGAAGCTGGTTTGCATCTCTATCTTTTGCTCAGGCTCACAGGAGCGGTTCTGTACAGTCATGTTTATGTCACTGCTGATGAACATCAGATAGTGTGAGGTGACACACCCAAATATATTCACTAATTGACTTCAGAGCTTAAATAAAAGTGTTTCTAATGAACAAAATTATTATTATTTTTAATTGTTCATTGCATGCAGCAGACTGTTATTAAGATTCCTTATAAGAATAATAAATGTATTATATAAATGCAAACTCTTTCTGTTGCTCATATCTTACAGCAAAGTCATATAGGCATGTAGTTAAAACTAAAATTATTATTATTATCATCAAAAATGGTATTATAGGGTCTCATCTGTTAATGCATTAACATAATATATATTATAAAAAATATACACACATGAATAAACAAACACTTGTATGAACCCTATACTGTAAATTGTTACCAATTATAGTCTTAATTTACGTTGACTTTGTTTTTTTAAGTCTCAAAAATCATCATTAATCACGAAAGAAGAAAATGTGCACAAACCTCCGCGAACAGAGAAAGGAAAGGGTTCGGTTTGCTGCTTTTCCTTCTCCCTCCCCAAATTGATTTTCTATGAATGGAGAAGCAGAAAACGGCAGAAACGTGCAATTATACTAGACAAACCCTCCACTTCAACACACAGAACTGTACGATCTGTCTGTATAGAGATTAATAACTCGTTCTGTATATTTCACATCCGACTGCATATCCCGATGTGATCCTGTCATTAGAGATAGCCAAGCGAATATTAACTCATATATAATCATACTTGAACATGAGGAATTTTGATGCTTGACCACATAGTAAATTTTAAGCCATAACAATATCAGAAATATCGATCAAAACAACTAAAACAGTCAATGAGTTGTACGTGGAAATAAAAGATATTTCTACGTTTCTGAAACAGTGAGTGAAAGATCTAACGAGACAAAGCCGAGGGGCTGTTACATCATTCTGTTTGAACTTTGACCTCTCTTTTTAGGCTCAAAGGTCAGAGGTCAAAGAAGACACGAGAGCCAAACGCAGCCCGACACACGCCACGTCTATTTACTTCACATAAAACAAACTAAATTTAACACAAACAATGTGTGAGATGTCTATAATTTAGTATACATATATATACAAGTGAAACTCGAAAAATTAGAATATGGTGCAAAAGTGCATTTATTTCAGTAAATCAACTTAAAAGGTAAAACTAATATATTATATAGACTTGCATAGTGAGATATTTCAAGCCTTTATTTGTTATAATTGTGATGATTATGGATTACAGATATGAAAACCCCAAATTCAAAATTAGAATATTGTGAAAAGGTTTTCATCAGCCATAATCATCAAAATAATAACAAATAAAGACTTGAAATATCTAATTTTGCATGTAATGAGTCTATATAATATATTAGTTTCACCTTTTAAGTTGAATTACTGAAATAAATGAACTTTTGCACCATATTCTAATTTTTCCAGTTTCACCTGTATATATATATATATATATATAACTATATTTTCCAGTTTTCTCTGTGTAATATATATATATATATATATATATATATATATATATATATATATATATATATATATATGTATGTTGCTGTATTTTAACGACAAAGCAATTTCATGTATGCATGAAGTGCATTACGAACATTAGAATATAAAATAAAAATGTCGGTGATCAATGTTTTCTCTTCCTCTGCGCATGGATTATCAATAACATTTCGCTTGAGTTGTTATGTTTGATTGACGTTTTGTGTTTTAAATCATGTTCAGAAGGACCTTTAAAGGAAATTTCGCCTTAAACATCCTCTTTAATGGTGAAGTATTGAACTGTCCTCACCATATAACCCTGATTTATGACTCATAACTGTAAACAAAACAGCCAAAAATGATTGCTTAAGGAATATTTCTGATGGCCATTAGACCGTCAATCGAAACATCCACAGATAAATCTATTTTACATGCTGGACACCGTAGAGCAGAATATTGGTTGTGTTTAAAAACATTGTTAAATGAAATAGTCATAATCATTCAAATGATCAAAATGTTGTACATGACATGAGGTTTGGTTATAGTGATCATTATTAACTGGCATGAGACACAACGTGATGTCTGAAACTGAAGTTTATTCTCTCTGAAACAATCAAACATCGACAGGAGCTTATTCTGCGTTTACAATCAAAGTGATCCACATTTAAAGAATTAGAAAATAACACGTCACACACATACACACACACACACATTTGCTTCTCTACCATGAATTAGTTTGGCTTAAGGTGCCCCTATTATGGTTTTTCGAACATGACCTTTCATGCGGTGTTTGTGAATGTAAAAGGTCTGCAAAGTTTCAAAGATCATAGACAAATATAGTCAAATCAATTCTGAACTGCCAGAAACAAGTCGTCAGTAATTCACACGAAATGCGTTTTAGCTGAAAAAAAGGTCTAGAAACGCGTTTTTTAAAAGTTGATCTATAACTTGAGCGTCGCGTTTTTTTAACGAGACGCTGCAAAAGACGCGGGATTCGAGAGCAACGGTCAAACACGTCCGTCTAGCGCGTGTTTACATTGAAAAACAATTGAAAAGTAGTGCAGATGAATGTAATAAAGTCTCAAAGTGCAGATAAATTACGTTTTTGTCTTAAAGAAGCGATTCTGAACTGCCTGAAACGAGTCGTCAGTAACTCCAGTCGCTCTTCCTCCTGAACCTGTGTAGGATTGTTACTAATTTGCATAATGCCAGTCTCTGGTTTTCATTGGCTGAACAGCGTCTCTTAGCTCCGCCCTCAAACACTAGTGTATCTGAGACTGGGAGAGTTTGGTTCGTGTTGTTCGTGTCGAGAAGACGCTGTTTTCTGCTGACAAAGCAAATCCACTTTGATGAGATTGATACGGTAAAACACACGCCATCGTTACTGTTCGTATCACTGTGATCAAGAGCTGAGAGTCAGATATGATAATGAGCGTTTAGTTTCTGACCAATCACAGCACACTGGGCCGTCTGACCAATCAGAGCAGAGCGGCTCTCAGAGAGGCGGGGTTTAGAGAGACTGAATCTTCAAACGAAGCGTTTCAGACGCTGTGAGAAAAGAGCAGTGGATATTATGAGGAAATTAAAGTGTGTTTTGATCTTTGATGCATGTAAACCTGCTGTAGGAAGTTCGGAACTTTAAAATAGCATAATAGGAGCACTTCAAATGATAGTTGTGATCTCAAGATATGGTGCCAGAAACACATCAGAAACTCAGTGGTGCATCTTACAATCGAAAAAACATTCAGAACATGGAAAGAAAGACAGATACAATCAAAAGAAGTCGGTATTATCAAAATAACAAACTGCATTCAACATTCGAAAAGAGTTCCTTCGGGAGAGAGTATTATATACAGCGCAGATCCAGATAATGTCTGTTTACAGTCCGAGAACTGAAGGAAAGATTCCCAGTGAAGTCGAGTGTCTAAAACAGGCTTTCTAAAACTATGCTGGAACAAACTGAACATCAACGTGATAAAATAAACACAGCAGGGTGTTTCTCTGACGCCGTTTCTCTCTCTTTCTCACAGGCTTGAACAGAAATACAGGAAAATAGCAATGATTCGAAAAAGAAAAAGTTTTCATATTTTAATATATTTTCAAAATGCAATTTATTCCTGAATGTTCAGCATCATTACTCCAGTCTTCAGTGTCACATGATCCTTCAGAAATCACTCTAATATGAGGATTTTATGCTCAAGAAACATTTCTCATTATAATCAACGTTAAAAACAGTTTAATATTTTTATGGAAACCTTGATATGTTTTATTTTTCAGGATTCTTTGATGAATAGAAAGTTCCAAAGAACAGCATTTATTTGAAATAGAATCATTTGTAACATTATAAATGTCACTTTTGATCAAATTAATGCACCCTTGATATTAATTATTTACATTTTTGAATAGTAGTGTACAGTAAATAATGGTAGATTCTGGATCAGAAAAACAACCCATGGTATCAAAACATATTGTTGAAATTATAGCAGTAATATCACAATTAAGTTTGGATGTGAACACTTTTGTACTATGGAAGCGGTCAATATTTTAAATGTTTTGGTTTTGCTTTATTGTTTCAATTAATTTAACTTATTTTCACTTCACATCGGGAAAGAAACGAGGCCGTCAGCTGACAGACTTTTGCGAGGAAAGTTCTTTGGTAAATGTAGTTATGTTGATTTTACACTTCTCTATGTTCATATATATGAAAAATAAATTTCTGTCAGTATTAAACAGACAAATAAGCAAGACAAGATTAATCAAACTGACAACCGAGTCCAACTTTTTAGACGCTCAGCATTTTGCAAATGAATCCTCAGTAATACGATCAGGGATTGGAACGTATCCACTGTCTCAGCCAATCACGTCGTCTGTTAATCATCCCGGCCAATCAATTTGTTTGTTACTCCGCTTGGTCTTGCCAAAACAAATTTGTCCTGGTTGATGGACTGATCACCGTCAGACTAAATAACCAACATCTTCGGCCAATATAAAGTATAATAACTGCAATGCAATAAAACACCAATTAAATACATCATACAAATAATGATTATAAAACTGAAACTTCATTGTTGGCGATGGATGAAGATTCATATGAAAACTGAAGATGTTTTTGTTCAGGTTACAATCTGTGTCTCTGCATTCGCTTCAGCTTTATGACGTCTTACAGAAACTGCTGCATGATCTTTAACAGTAACATAATCTTATACACAAAGTATGTATGTATATATATGTAGTGTTTATATTATCATCTATATGATCACATTACTTTAAATAAAAGAGGAATAAATGTTTAAGACACTTCACACTAATCTGCTTTTCCACATGCACATTATGACTTCAGCGCGCGCGCGCGCGCACACACACACACACACACACACACACACACACACACACACACACACACACACACACACACGTCTGGTCATACACTCTCTCACACAAACACATACACACACGCATACACACACTCTCACTCTCTCTCTCTCTCTCTCTCTCTCTCTCTCTCACACACACACACACACACACACACACACACACACACGCATACACTCTCTCACACACACATACACACACACACACTCTCTCTCACACATACACAGGCATACACTCTCTCACACAAACACACACACACACACACACGCATACACTCTCTCTCTCACACATATACACACACACACGCACGTGCGCACACACACACACACACACTCTCTCTCTCTCTTTCTCTCTCTCTCTCTCACACACACACACACACACACACACAAAGACACACATTCACAACACATTCACTCACTCACTCACTCACTCACACATACACACACACGAACACAAAGACACACACATTCACAACACACACACTCACAACCACACACACGTTCAAACACAAAAACACTCACTCACTGACTCTTACTCATACACAAACACACACTCACTCACTCACTCACACACAAAGACACGCACATTCACAACACACACACACACACACACACACACACACACACACACTCACAAACACACACGCTCAAACACACACACACACACACACACACACACACACTCACAAACACACACGCTCAAACACACACTCACTCACTGACTCTTACTCACACACGCACAGTAATAAGTGTGTTAATAATGTGTACACATTCATGAATCCAAAATCAATCACAAATAAAATTACTTCATTCATAAGCCTTATATTCCTGAATTATACGTAAAGTAAACATCAATATTTCTGCAGAACTCTGACAGCTCACGAGCCAATCAGAGCCTCTCGCTGAGAATGCCCCGCCCACTGGAGCAATCTGATTGATTGACATGGGTCGTGTCCAATTAAAACGCTTCGATTAGACTTAACCGTGTCGATATAATAATTCAGACACATAACCTAGTAGACCAGCATAAACCTGGCATGCAGAAAATAAGCAGTGTTTTGATTTTATGAAAACTTGTTTCCACAACGGAATAAAAAAAAGGTAATTGCCTGACTTTTTTTCTTCAGAATGTATTTATTTTTTATTCCATGGCAGAAATAAGCTTCCAAACATTTATCCTCTTTCACTATATACAAAACTAGATTCCTCTGAAGAAAATCTGAGCGGTGTTTGCCATTGTGGGTCGTTGCCAGGGTGTTTCTAAGCGGTCGCTAGGGTATTGTTGTTGGTTGCTAGGTGGTGACAAACTCAAGTTCGACCTCATATTCTGATGTGCAGATATATATACTCAAAGAAAACCTTTGTAGGGATATTAAATGAAAGCATTTCTTTGATGTGCATCAGATTTAGTAATATTTGCATTATATTGTGGTTATATTGTAACATGATGCAATTGTTTAATGTTAACAAATAGTGCACTCTAAAAAAATGCTGGGTTGCTTTCACCCAATTTTGGATCAAAAATGGACAAACCCAAACGTTGGATTAAAAATGCATTTTAAAAAGTTAACCCAGCGGCTGGGTTTGTCCATATTTGACCCAAAATTGGGATTTTTTAGAGTGTACCAACTACCCTGATCATCACTGACACTGATCTGAGGTTGATGTCGATAGTTGGCAGAAATAAATCCTCGAATCACCACAAACGTCCATTAGTCAGACCAAACGACCCTGAGTCCTGACCGCTGACCCTTTGACCCTGACCTTTGACCTCTAGGCGCAGTGGGAGAGGCTGAGTTTCAGGACGCCGTCCGCGTGCATCTTGAAGAGCAGTTTGAACTCGGTGGGCAGCTGGTGCGACTCCTGCCACTTGGTGGTGAACTTGGTGCCCTTCTTGTCGTAGTAATGGTACGGCAGCTCCTTCCCGGTGTTGGGGTCCCAGCCGAAGGGCCAGAACCCGTACAGGTGCACCTGATCACACAGGGACGAGGCCAGCGTGAACATGAGGATCCCCGTGCTCAGACGCTTCGGAGACAGAGCCTTCGTTTTCCAGTACCTGCACACAAACAAGAGGAAAATATCGTTTGCTTTGGGTTTTTTTTACATTCAGTTCTGATTTAAAGGGTTAGTTCACCCAAAAATGATGTCATTAATGACTCTCCCTCATGTCGTCCCAAGCCCGTCAGACCTCCGTTCATCTTCAGAACACAGTTTAAGATATTTTAGATTTAGTCCGAGAGCTTTCTGTCCCTCCATTGTAAATGTGTGTACGGTATACTGTCCTTGTCCAGAAAGGAAATAAAGACATCATCAAAGTAGTCCATGTGACATCAGTGGGTTAGTTAGAGTGTGTTGAAGCATCGAAAATACATTTTGGTCCAAAAATATAAAAAACTAGGACTTTATTCAGCATTGTATTGTCTTCTGGTTCTGTTGTGGATCCGCGTTCAGTGCCGCCGCTGACGTAAATTATTTATTTATATACATGATATATTATGTAAATTATCATAATGTCATAAAATGAAAATATTTCACAAAATATAATTTTGCTCCAAACGTATATATATACAAGTCCACATTGGTGGAATTTCAATAGAATTAGTATGTTTATATATACACTGAACAAAATTATAAACGCAACACTTTTGTTTTTGCCCCCATTTTTCATGAGCTGAACTCAAAGATCGAAGACCTTTTCTATGCACACAAAAGGCCTATTTCTCTCAAATATTGTTCACAAATCTGTCTAAATCTGTGTTAGTGAGCACTTCTCCTTTGCAGAGATGATCCATCACCTCACAGGTGTGGCATATCAAGATGCGGATTAGACAGCATGATTATTGCACAGGTGTGCCTTAGGGCTGTCCACAATAAAAGGCCACTCTCAAGCTCATCAAGACTGCATTTATTTGATCAATAATAGAGTAAAATAGTGAATTAGAATTATTATTAGAATTTTAAACAGCTGTTTCTGTGTGAATATATAGTAAAGTATAAGTTATAAATTTTTTTGTTTGTTTGTTTTACGTAATTTAGCATTTTTAAAAGAGTTTCAGAAATTATAAAAAATAAAGTTTGAATTATTTTCTACTAATTATTTATTTACTTATTTTAAAGACTGGCTTTATACGATGATGGACAGATGATCAACCGTAACGTAATCGTCCACATCACCAAAAAGCGCTTGGTTTGAATTTGTTTACGACAAAGATGGCCGCCGCTGGAGAACTGAGATGTGTATATTCAGCCATCGCGTCTGCTATAGAAGATGTAGACAGCGCATTCATTTTAAAAGAGGAACAGAACCACGATCAAGGCATTTGTCGATCGGAAAGATGTTTTTGCCGTCCTTCCTGCGGGATTCGGTCGATCCAATTGAGTGCAGAGGCATTTTCTTCCCTGGTTCGGTTGAAACACCCCATAATCACAGCCCAATGGAGCAGCATCAGACTCACATTCTGACTAGCATCTGAGTATGACCAAATCAGGCTACTATTTTACTCTATTTCTTTATCAAATAAATGCAGCTTTGGTGAGCAGAAGAGACTCTTTCAAAGCGTTTAAAAAAATTGAACTGACCCCAAACCTTTGAACACTATAGTGTATATATAATTTTGACCTGGGCGTGTTTATGTGATATTTAGGTAAAACCATGGACAGGCATCAACATGTGTTCAGTACGCTCTGCTGCTCCGCCCCACAAACCCTCTGTGATCGTCCCTGCAAGGCCCTTCCAACACAGAACTCCAGCTTTAAATGAATTGTGATTCAGAGAAATATCCTCCTATATTTAACAGCGGTGAACCACTGCATACACACTCGACAGCGTTTACCCATAAACCCCCGGGAAACACTAATGCGTTTCACCCAAAGTGGCACATGTGTCTGCAGGAAAATGGTGACAACACATCCATGAAGGTCAGCTGTGTGTGTGTGTGTGTGTGTTCAGAGGTTAATTCGCTCAGAGCAAGGTTAGTTCAGCCACCATCTCTAATAGAGTCACAGCGCTGGTGAACAGTGAACAACACTTGGACTACAGGCTGACCTGTGTGTGTGTGTGTGTGTGTGTGTGTTAAAATAATTTTGAACATGTCTAGATGGTAAAATTGTTCTGAGCTTGTAATGAGTTTGGGATCGCCAGATTTTTTCAGTTTTTGAAAGGTCTTTTTTTGCTCATCAAGGCTGCATTAATTTGATCAATAATAGAGTAAAATAGTGAATTAGAATTATTATTAGAATTTTAAACAGCTGTTTTCTGTGTGAATATATAGTAAAGTATAAGTTAATTAATTTTTTGTTTGTTTGTTTACGTATTTTAGTATTTTTAAAAGAGTTTCAGACTTTATAAAAAATTAAGTTTGAATTATTTTCTACTAATTATTTATTTACTTGTTTTAAAGATTTGGTTTTAAAATGATTTGTAATATTAATAATTTAATATGAATCCTATTAATACAATTTATTAATATTAATACATTTTTATATCAAAACAAATGACAAAATGTTCTGATTATATTATTCTTTAAAAAATTATAATTAAAACATGTATATGCAATGATGGAGATCCTTTTTTCGCCAGTGACTGTTAGACCGAGTATCCATTAGACTTCTTGTGTTTCGCTTGTGATCGTCTTCCGGGTTTCATCCGATCGGACACAGCGACTCGCTTTACTGGGATTGCAGAAGATTACCGGACAACGAAGGGTTAAACCGAGCCACTCTCACTCGCTCTCTGTTTGTTTACATAATCTCATTTTCAGCTTGGTACCATGTCCCAAAGATACAGTTTACATCTCGCAATTTTGACCTTTTTCTCCAAATTTTGAGTTTACATCTCGCAATTTTGACTTTTTTCTCCAAATTTTGAGTTTATTTTTGCAATTTTGACTTTTTTCTCATAATTTTGAGTTTATTTTTGCAATTTTGACTTTTTTCTCAGAATTTTGAGTTTACATCTCGCAATTCTGACTTTTTTTCTAAGAACTTTGAGTTTACATCTCACAATTTTGACTTTTTCTCAGAATTTTAAGTTTACATCTTGCAATTTTGACTTTTTTCTCCAAATTTTGAGTTTACATCTCGCAATTCTAACTTTCTTCTCAGAATTGAGTTTACATCTCGCAATTTTGACTTTTTTCTCAGAATTTTGAGTTTACATCTCGCAATTCTGACTTTTTTTCTAAGAACTTTGAGTTTACATCTCACAATTTTGACTTTTTCTCAGAATTTTGAGTTTACATCTTGCAATTTTGACTTTTTTCTCCAAATTTTGAGTTTATTTTTGCAATTTTGACTTTTTTGTCAGAATCTTTGAGTTTACATCTCACAATTTTTACTTTTTTTATCAGAATTTTAAGTTTACATCTCACAATTTTGACTTTTTTCTCAGAATTTTGAGTTTACATCTCGCAATTCTGACTTTTTTTCTAAGAACTTTGAGTTTACATCTCACAATTTTGACTTTTTCTCAGAATTTTAAGTTTACATCTTGCAATTTTGACTTTTTTCTCCAAATTTTGAGTTTACATCTCGCAATTCTAACTTTCTTCTCAGAATTGAGTTTACATCTCGCAATTTTGACTTTTTTCTCAGAATTTTGAGTTTACATCTCGCAATTCTGACTTTTTTTCTAAGAACTTTGAGTTTACATCTCACAATTTTGACTTTTTCTCAGAATTTTGAGTTTACATCTTGCAATTTTGACTTTTTTCTCCAAATTTTGAGTTTATTTTTGCAATTTTGACTTTTTTGTCAGAATCTTTGAGTTTACATCTCACAATTTTGACTTTTTTTATCAGAATTTTAAGTTTACATCTCACAATTTTGACTTTTTTCTCAGAATTTTGAGTTTACATCTCGCAATTCTGACTTTTTTTCTAAGAACTTTGAGTTTACATCTCACAATTTTGACTTTTTCTCAGAATTTTAAGTTTACATCTTGCAATTTTGACTTTTTTCTCCAAATTTTGAGTTTACATCTCGCAATTCTAACTTTCTTCTCAGAATTGAGTTTACATCTCGCAATTTTGACTTTTTTCTCAGAATTTTGAGTTTACATCTCGCAATTCTGACTTTTTTTCTAAGAACTTTGAGTTTACATCTCACAATTTTGACTTTTTCTCAGAATTTTAAGTTTACATCTTGCAATTTTGACTTTTTTCTCCAAATTTTGAGTTTACATCTCGCAATTCTAACTTTCTTCTCAGAATTGAGTTTACATCTCGCAATTTTGACTTTTTTCTCAGAATTTTGAGTTTACATCTCGCAATTCTGACTTTTTTTCTAAGAACTTTGAGTTTACATCTCACAATTTTGACTTTTTCTCAGAATTTTGAGTTTACATCTTGCAATTTTGACTTTTTTCTCCAAATTTTGAGTTTATTTTTGCAATTTTGACTTTTTTGTCAGAATCTTTGAGTTTACATCTCACAATTTTGACTTTTTTTATCAGAATTTTAAGTTTACATCTCACAATTCTGACTTTTTTCTCAGAATTTTGAGTTTACATCTTGCAATTCTAACTTTCTTCTCAGAATTGAGTTTACATCTCACAATTTTGACTTTTTCTCAGAATTTTAAGTTTACATCTTGCAATTTGGACTTTTTTCTCCAAATTTTGAGTTTACATCTCGCAATTCTAACTTTCTTCTCAGAATTGAGTTTACATCTCGCAATTTTGACTTTTTTCTCAGAATTTTGAGTTTACATCTCGCAATTCTGACTTTTTTTCTGAGAACTTTGAGTTTACATCTCACAATTTTGACTTTTTCTCAGAATTTTAAGTTTACATCTTGCAATTTTGACTTTTTTCTCCAAATTTTGAGTTTACATCTCGCAATTCTAACTTCTCAGAATTGAGTTTACATCTCGCAATTTTGACTTTTTTCTCAGAATTTTGAGTTTACATCTCGCAATTCTGACTTTTTTTCTAAGAACTTTGAGTTTACATCTCACAATTTTGACTTTTCTCACAATTTTGACTTTTTCTCACAATTTTGAGTTTACATCGTGCAATTTTGACTTTTTTCTCCAAATTTTGAGTTTATTTTTGCAATTTTGACTTTTTTGTCAGAATCTTTGAGTTTACATCTCACAATTTTGACTTTTTTTATCAGAATTTTAAGTTTACATCTCACAATTTTGACTTTTTTCTCAGAATTTTGAGTTTACATCTTGCAATTCTAACTTTCTTCTCAGAATTGAGTTTACATTTTAAGAGATAAAGCGTTGTGAATTCCGGTTCGCGTACCCCGAAGTGATAAAATAAAACAAATTCTGTATCAAAATTTATAGGCAAGAAAAGTAGTTTGTTTAGGCTGGGTTGTATGAATTACAAAACTGCGCGCATATTTTAAAAAGCACATAACTATAGAATTCTGAATGAACATGTGAACGGCGTCAGCGTTAATCACAGGTTCGCGTTTAAAGTCTGATCATTTCGACGGAGGTGAATCAATCATAGTTAACTTTAGCTGGAAGTAACATTATTCAAGAACCGCTATAACACCAAACAATCTGTTACCTTAAATTATATGTTTATCTCTGTAAAGCTGCTTTGAAACAATCCATTGTTAAAAGCGCTATATAAATGAAGATGACTTGACTTGACTTGACATCTCGCAATTTTGACTTTTTTCTCTGAATTTTGAGTTTACATCTCGCAATTCTACTTTCTTCTCAGAATTGAGTTTACATCTCGCAATTTTGACTTTTTTCTCAGAATTTTGAGTTTACATCTCGCAATTTTGACTTTTTTCTCAGAATTTTGAGTTTACATCTCGCAATTGTGACTTTTTTTCTCTCCAAATTTTGAGTTTATTTTACAATTTTGACTTTTTTCTCCAAATTTTGAGTTTATTTTTGCAATTTTGACTTTTTTCTCAGAATTTTGATTTTTCATCTCACAATTTTGACTTTTTTCTCAGAATTTTGAGTTTACATCTCGCAATTTTAACTTTTTTCTCAGAATTTTAAGTTTACATCTCGCAATTTTGACTTTTTACTCAGAATTTTGAGTTTACATCTCGCAATTTTAACTTTTTTCTCAGAATTTTGAGTTTACATCTCGCAATTTTGACTTTTTACTCAGAATTTTGAGTTTACATCTCGCAATTTAGACTTTTTTCTCCAAATTTTGAGTTTACATCTTGCAATTCTAATTTTCTTCTCAGAATTGAGTTTACATCTCGCATTTTTGACTTTTTTCTCAGAATTTTGAGTTTACATCTCGCAATTTTGCCTTTTTTTCTCTCCAAATTTTGAGTTTATTTTTTACAATTTTGACTTTTTTCTCCAAATTTTAAGTTTATTTTTGCAATTTTTACTTTTTTCTCAGAATTTTGAGTTTACATCTCGCAATTTTGACTTTTTTCTCAGAATTTTGAGTTTACATCTCGTAATTTTGACTTTTTTTCACAAAAAAAGTCACAATTAACTTTTAATTTTTTTTTTACACCATGGTGTTTTTAGAAGTGTGATTCTCAAATGAAGCTTAAACAGGTCCAGACAGACATACAAAAGCTCTTACCTGTTCACATACTGCATAATGTTTCCCGGCCAGGCTAGCTGCACTTTCAGCTGCCCCTTGTGCTCTACGAAGAAATCTACGAGTGTGCGTGTGACAGTGGCCGACGTGTGGAAGAAAAAGGCTGGGATCCACAGGATCGCGCCGTCCAGCTTCTTCAGACTCAAGAAGAAATTGTTCCTGTCCTGGATGGTCAGCAGGTTGTTGTAGTATTTCTCCAGAATACTGGGGTTGAAGGTGGTGAGGTTGGTCCGACGGCCCACGTCTCGACGGAAGACCTCGGTGGGCGCGAAGTTGCAGCGGAAAACAAAGTCATACTTGTCGATTTCGGGGCCGCAGCGGCTTCCGGTGAGGATCCCACTGTTTCCCACAACAGCGCAGGTGTTGTAGCGCTTGTTGAGGACCGGGGACGAGTCCGGAAGCAAAGACCTGAGGTTCTCGCCGATGGAGAACACGTATTTGTGACTGGAGTAGTCGTAGTGCATTAACTGACCCACACGAACACTGCTCTTGGTCAGGGTGAAGTTGTGCGGGACGTCAATGTACTGACCGATCTCTTTACTGGAAAACACACGCAACAACATCAGACTGAAGTGAACAGAATCAGAAAGACGCAACACAAGTAAATGGATTAGCAGCTGTTTTAAGAGAGATTTTAGGCCCGTTCAAAACTAGAATATCCATAACCATAACGTTTAAATAACATAACTACTTAAAATATGTGAGAGTTGACATTGTATAAAAAAATACTGTTTTCAAAAAATGTTGATATTTGATTTCAAACATTTATTGATATTAATAATATTAAACATAAAAAACTAAACTCTTAGAATAAATAAATAAGAACGATAACTATAACATTTAAATAATATTACTATTCAAAATATTCATGTTTTTTATATTAAATATTAAATACACATGTGAGAGTTGATGTTTTTTATTTTCTTTGTAAAATATTTATAATATTAAACATAAAAAACTAAACTAAACACTAATGCGAAAAACTAAAATAAATAAATAAATAACAAGAATGATAACTGTAACATAGATTTTTAAAATATGAGTTGTTTTTTTATTAGTTTTTTAAAGTGTTTAAAAATTTGTTAAATATTTTTTTTTAAATGCTTTGAAAAATATTTATAATATGAAACACTAAAAAACATTTACCATGTGAGAGTTGGTTTTATAAAATTCGGTTATTTTAAAAAACATTTTAGTTTTTATAAATATTGTTTTTGAATATGAATATGAATAATATTAAACATTAAAAAGCTAAAATCAGAATAAAAATAAACATCTATCAAGAACGACAACAATAACATTACGTTTAAATAATATTACTATTAAAAATACTTCTAGGCCTATTTTTTATATTAAATATTACATACACATGTGAGTTAATGGGTTTTCATTCTTTAAAAAAAATAATGTCTTCATAAATTTTGACATTTGATTTGATACATTTATTAATAATATTATACTTTATTAACCATATTTTAAAACTAAATGCTTTAAAATAAACAAACATCAAGAACAATAACTATAACCATAAAGTTTTAATAAAATTACTGTTTTAAAATAGATTGAAAATATAAATTCTAAATAAATAGTAACATATATTCATATTAATATTTAATATTACATAAACGTGAGTTGATGTTTTATAAACATAATGTTTTTTTTTTTAATTTAAATAAATTAGAATGATACATTAAGAATGATAACTATAACCATAAAGTTTTAATAATCATTCTAACTAAGGAAATAAAGACTATCATATTAGAAGGATCATGTGACACTGAAGACTGGAGTAATGATGCTGTAAATTCACAGGAATAAATTACACTTTACTGTATATTCACATAGAAAACCGTATTAATATTTCACAATTTTGCTGATTTTACTGTATTTTTAAACAGATAAATGCAGCCTTGGTGAGCAGAGAAACCTCTGCCGATAGTGTGTATTGTTAACATTTGCATCTACCTAACCTACCGTTCATTATTAACTGTGTGTGTGTGTGTGTGTTTGACGTTCACCTTTGCTCTAAATAAGCGCTCTTGTTAAACCTCCAGTTGCTGGACTCCTGTATGTTCTCGTTGAGGGCATTATTCAGGGACGTGAACGCAGGATCCAGGAACTTCATTGCCAGTTGGGACCTGACGAGAAGATGGACAGACAGAGGAAATGAAAACACAGTTTCTGTTCCAGCAGATCCCGACGTCCCGCTGATGGCAGATGCTGAAAGTGGTCCCAATCAATCGGACCCATCCAGAGTCCTGTCAGTCACGTCCCGCCCAGGGCAGTCGATGCCCGCTCTAATTAAACAGCCTCTTTTAGACTCCACGCCTGCTCGTTTTCTCACTCTCGTTTGTTAAAGCTTGTTCCGTTTCATTATCTGAGTCTGGGTTACGGCCTCAGAGGTCAGAGCGTTACAGTGTTGGTTTACAGGACGACTCAAGTCACTCCCAGTAAAACTCAATCAATTCATACACTCCTTTTTTTTAGCGATCCCATAGAAGAACCATTTTTGGTTCCCCAAAGAACCTTTCAGTGATCAGTTCTTAAAAGAAGCACTTTTTCTTTTAAAAGAACCTTTTAAAACTATAAAAACCCTTTTGTGAAATGGAAAGATTAAATGGATGTTACAGGTTCTTCATGGAATCAGCAATGCCAACGAAGAGCGTTTATTTTTAAGAGTAAAGTTTGTAGACAAAGAAAGTTTGAAGTAGTTTTATCAGCTTTAGGTTTTAAGGTTTTAATTTTGAATGGTTTTTGGTTTGAATTTTGGATTGATGCATGATTTAGCAAGTTTCTAGCATGATTTATCACATTTGCTGGCATGATTTATCATATTATTAGCATACAATAACGTTTGCTAGCATTGCTTTGCATGTTTCTAGCATAATTTAACATTTTTTAGCATGTTGCTAGCATTATTTAGTGCATTGTTAGCATGTTTCAGACATGATTTAGCATTTTCATAGCATGCATTAACACTTGCTGGCATGATTTAGCATGTTTCTAGCATAATTTAACATTGTTTACATGTGTTAGCATTTTGCTAGCATTAATTATTAGCATGTTTCAAACATGATTTAGCATTTTTATAGCATGCATTACATTTGCTAGCATGATTTAGCATGTTTCTAGCATAATTTAACATTGTTTACATGTGTTAGCATTTTGCTAGCATTAATTAGTTAATTATTAGCATGTTTCAAACATGATTTAGCATTTTCATAGCATGCATTACATTTGCTAGCATAATTTAGCATGTTTCTAGCATAATTTAACATTGTTAACATGTTCTTAGGATTATTTAGCATTGTTAGCATGTTTCAAACATTATTTATTAACATGTTGCTTGCATTATTGCTGAATTGTTTGCATTTTCTAGCATGTTTTAGCATGTTGCTAGTATTATTTAACATATTATTAGCATGATTTAACACATTGCTAATGTTGTTAGCATTATGTTACATATTCCAGCATGTTTCTAGCATGAGTCAGCACGTTGTTAACATATTTTTACGATGTTTTATTTTTATATTTTTAGTTTACAAGTTAATTTTAGTCAATTTTTTTGTCATTTTGTTATGTGCTTTTGGCATTTTATTATACATATTTTTTAAATATTGCTATTTAGATGTAATTAAGTGCCTCCAGCGGGAGTTCTCCTGTATATCAGTGTCAGTGTTTCTGAACTCCTGAAACGCCTCCATTGTAGTCTCGAGTTTCTCCCGGGAACGAACACGTCACAATATTCCTCATTATAATAATTCATATGCAGAATAAAGGGGCGGGGCCTGGTTGAGTTAGTTAGTAGTGTGTTAAACTGGTGGTTATGGGAAGGGGCGGGACATTTCCCAAACACACTCGAAGCGCTCGACCAATCACAGCACACTGATCCAGCCGACCAATCAGAGCACAGTGTGCTTTTCAGAAGGAGGAGCTTCATAGAGACAGGAAGTAAACAGAGCGTTACTGACAGACTGGGAAGAGAGGTGCCGCAACAATGGAGAATATGAGGAAAATAATCAACATTCAAGCTGTTCTAGTAGAGACTAAAACACAATCAACAATTTGTAAAAGAGCATAGATCAGACATTTGCTGTAAACCTGTTGGCATGTGCAATCACTTACACACTGAAATGATTAAAATCAAACTTGTTAAGTAATTCAAATCAAGCCTCTCGTACACTATTATCTAATCTGAACTGTAACTTAAAACACATTTGAAGGCACTTCTGCTAGTTTTGGCCTTTTCTCTCTTCCCTGGTGGAAGTTCAAATGACGAACCGCTGATGAATAACATATGGTCATACAAGAGTGCTGGATCAAAATAACTCCTGCTATGTAACCTTGACTGTAGCAAAAGCGTCTGATTACTGACTGGAAATGAAACTGCCAGAGGAGTAAATCAGGACCAAGGACAGCGCTCAGGGCCTCGATCCTTCAGTTTCAATCAAACACAACATTAAAACTGGACTTTGGTTGCACTTTAACAGTGAGTGTTTATGTACAACATAGTTATTCACATAACACTTCTGTGCACATATTTGATTTCAGCCAAAAGGCTAAGAAGTGAGAATATTGTACATAATTGGGATGCAAGTATTTAAAAAAAAAACATATTCTTGATGGTCAGCAAGTTAGACTAAGGAATGATGCATTAATCAAATGTAAAGTAGTTTATTCCTTAGTTTAAACTTTCTTAAAAGAGCCCTTTTCTTGATGTGAAGAACATTTTAATATTTTAAAGAACCTTTTCAATTATAAAGAAGCTAAAAGGTTCTGTGGATGTTAAAGGTTCTTCATGGAACCATCGGTGCCAATAAAACCTTTATTTTTAAATGTGTATCACTCTTAAAAATAAAGGTTCTAAATGGAATGTTAAGGGTTCCGTCAGGCGCTTCATTTGTAGAACCTTTTAGGAGTTCCATCATGGATCATTTTATGGATTTAGTTTTAATTACTTAATTTTTAAAAATTTAATTAAATGTTATGAATTTAACACCTCATAAACATCACTAGAAAAAAATAACCCATTAAATATGAAAGTATTATGCAATTATTTAAGACATTTCTCCTTATTTAGAACCTTTTTTGTCATAAACGGTTGTTAAAATTTTAACCAAGAACCCTAAAGTTCTATATAGCACCTTTTTTTATATATAAGAGTGTAGATGTTTATTATGAAACCATAGATGCCAATAAAGAATATGCGTTAGAATAGAATGCATGACGTATATAGAATATGAATGCAGCCAGCTGACTGTTCAGAAATCATTACTCTGTGAAATATGAGAATGTAGGTTAGTCCATCTTCATGATCCATGATCCAGGACTGAACTGCGCATGCGCACTGAGCATCATGACAGAAGGACAAGAGGCCTTACCAAAAAATGTGATCAAAACACACGCTTATTTACCCGCATGCGCGTTGGAAACCCTACCCTTTTGATTTTTTTTTAAAATAAACAACCCCGTTATGAGAATTTTAATGAATGTATGTGATAAATCACGTGTTCACTCACCGAAACCCCGCGTGAAACATGTACATCCGCGGACCGCCGCCGTTGGCGTATTTCGGGCCGGTGAAGATGAAGTCTTTCTTGATGGACACGTAACTGATCAATGACAAAATGAGCAAAGCGACGCTGAACATCACCAGACCCAGAACACTGACGACCCGAACCATCTCAGCCCAGAAAACACTGCGATTCACACACGGAGAAGGAACATGATGGAAGTGAGCTGCATCGTTTCAGATGATGATGATGAAGATCCGGGATCCGCGGAGTCTCTCATCAGCACCGGCCGCTGCCATGTGCAGATAAACGTCGAATATGGGCGTTTAGCTGTAAACATCTGCGCTCACATCCGTCTCATGCATAAAACACCGGAGATATTTAAAGGAGACTCGATCCTGTTCAGAGAAATCCTAGAAATAAACAAGTCACTGCAGCAGATGGAGGAGCTGGAGCCTCCACGGTCACTAAAGGGTTACACGGATTATCCTGATCACACACACACACACACACACACACACATCTGCAATATTCTCATAACAAAACCATTCTACCTCTGCATAAGTGCATAGTATTTTTATTATATGAAATCATATTGTTATTATATAGGGCAAAAAGGGATGTCCGGACAAGGAAAATGGACATCTTCACCATGTATTTAAATATTATTAAAAGATTTTGTAAGTGCAATTGTGCTTGGAGTCGATTGTTTTATTTGTGATAATAATGCAATGAAACATTACAAAATTGTGCCGGCAATCATACAAAAAAATTAAGAACACATGCTAGAGAGAACCAACAAAATATTAATAACTGATTATGTTGCTTTTTTTCTGTCAGCTTTTTTTTTCTATGCATTTTTTTATTTGCATAATAAAACCTGTAGCTGTATTTTGCCTTTTTTGTCAAATAATTGTGTCAGATAAATCCCTTAACCAAATTTAGAGTAAATCATGATATATTGGGATATAGTGATTTCTACACCAACAATAACAATACATAAACCCACAATGTCTGAGCAGTAATGTATAATGTTAATATGTGCAGATTACTGTAATCCCAATGCAAAATAAAGGTCACAGTGATTTCGACTAATGGATAGTTTCGAGCTGTGTATAATCTCATATTTCATTTAGTTACGGGTTGTAGGTAACTTGCAATATCATAAAATTACAGTAATATTTGTGGTTACTGGAGAGCTTCAAGCATAGTTTATTTTTATGGAAATTAAAACAGAAATTTGAACATCAAAATCTCCTTCTGCAAGTGAAAATGATAATAGATCTCTCTCAAAGCATCCGGACAAAACCAGGATTGTTAGCAGCCGCTAACAGGGACTTAAACCTGCTGGAACCTTTGGATTAGTAGCTCAGACTTGAAACCATCCTCTCAACATTTACAGTGTCTGTTTTGTGTGTAAACACTTAATGAGGAGCAATCTAAAGCAGCTCTAATCACAACTAATCATAAGTGACTGATCAGAAACACTTTTCATATAAAGCAATGACTAACTAATGCTATTATTAATCATCACTAAACTAGTGCTTCAGGTAATCATCACTAAACTAGTGCTACTGTAAACTAGTGCTACTGTTAACCATCACTAAACTAGTGCTTCAGGTAATCATCACTAAACTAGTGCTACTGTAAACTACTGCTACTGTTAACCATCACTAAACTAGTGCTACTGTTAACCATCACTAAACTAGTGCTACTGTTAACCATCACTAAACTAGTGCTACTGTTAACCATCACTAAACTAGTGCTACTGTTAACCATCACTAAACTAGTGCTACTGTTAACCATCACTACACTAGTGCTACTGTTAACCATCACTAAACTAGTGCTACTGTTAACCATCACTAAACTAGTGTTACTGTTAACCATCACTACACTAGTGCTACTGTTAACCATCACTAAACTAGTGCTACTGTTAACCGTCACTACACTAGTGCTACTGTTAACCATCACTAAACTAGTGCTACTGTAAACTAGTGCTACTGTTAACCATCACTAAACTAGTGCTACTGTTAACCATCACTAAACTAGTGCTACTGTTAACCATCACTAAACTAGTGCTACTGTTAACCATCACTACACTAGTGCTACTGTTAACCATCACTAAACTAGTGCTACTGTTAACCATCACTAAACTAGTGTTACTGTTAACCATCACTACACTAGTGCTACTGTTAACCATCACTAAACTAGTGCTACTGTTAACCATCACTAAACTAGTGCTACTGTTAACCATCACTAAACTAGTGTTACTGTTAACCATCACTAAACTAGTGTTACTGTTAACCATCACTACACTAGTGCTACTGTTAACCATCACTAAACTAGTGCTACTGTTAACCATCACTACACTAGTGCTACTGTTAACCATCACTAAACTAGTGCTACTGTTAACCATCACTAAACTAGTGCTACTGTTAACCATCACTAAACTAGTGCTACTGTTAACCATCACTAAACTAGTGTTACTGTTAACCATCACTACACTAGTGCTACTGTTAACCATCACCCATCACTACACTAGTGCTACTGTTAACCATCACTACACTAGTGCTACTGTTAACCATCACTAAACTAGTGCTACTGTTAACCATCACTACACTAGTGCTACTGTTAACCATCACTAAACTAGTGCTACTGTTAACCATCACTACACTAGTGCTACTGTTAACCATCACTACACTAGTGCTACTGTTAACCGTCACTAAACTATTGCTACTGTTAACCGTCACTACACTAGCGCTACTGTTAACCGTCACTAAACTAGCGCTACTGTTAACCGTCACTACACTAGTGCTACTGTTAACCATCACTACACTAGTGTTACTGTTAACCATTACTACACTAGTGCTACTGTTAACCATCACTACACTAGTGTTACTGTTAACCATCACTACACTAGTGCTACTGTTAACCATCACTACACTAGTGCTACTGTTAACCATCACTAAACTAGTGTTACTGTTAACCATCACTACACTAGTGCTACTGTTAACCATCACTACACTAGTGCTACTGTTAACCATCACTAAACTAGTGCTACTGTTAACCATCACTACACTAGTGCTACTGTTAACCATCACTACACTAGTGTTACTGTTAACCATCACTACACTAGTGTTACTGTTAACCATCACTACACTAGTGCTACTGTTAACCATCACTAAACTAGTGTTACTGTTAACCATCACTACACTAGTGCTACTGTTAACCATCACTACACTAGTGTTACTGTTAACCATCACTACACTAGTGCTACTGTTAACCATCACTAAACTAGTGCTACTGTTAACCATCACTACACTAGTGCTACTGTTAACCATCACTACACTAGTGTTACTGTTAACCATCACTACACTAGTGTTACTGTTAACCATCACTACACTAGTGCTACTGTTAACCATCACTACACTAGTGCTACTGTTAACCATCACTACACTAGTGTTACTGTTAACCATCACTAAACTAGTGTTACTGTTAACCATCACTAAACTAGTGTTACTGTTAACCATCACTAAACTAGTGTTACTGTTAACCATCACTAAACTAGTGCTACTGTTAACCATCACTACACTAGTGCTACTGTTAACCATCACTAAACTAGTGCTACTGTTAACCATCACTAAACTAGTGTTACTGTTAACAATCACTACACTAGTGTTACTGTTAACCATCACTAAACTAGTGTTACTGTTAACCATCACTAAACTAGTGTTACTGTTAACCATCACTAAACTAGTGCTACTGTTAACCATCACTACACTAGTGCTAATGTTAACCATCACTACACTAGTGTTACTGTTAACCATCACTACACTAGTGCTACTGTTAACCATCACTACACTAGTGCTACTGTTAACCATCACTACACTAGTGTTACTGTTAACCATCACTACACTAGTGCTACTGTTAACCATCACTACACTAGTGTTACTGTTAACCATCACTACACTAGTGCTACTGTTAACCATCACTACACTAGTGCTACTGTTAACCATCACTAAACTAGTGCTACTGTTAACCATCACTACACTAGTGCTACTGTTAACCATCACTACACTAGTGTTACTGTTAACCATCACTACACTAGTGTTACTGTTAACCATCACTACACTAGTGCTACTGTTAACCATCACTACACTAGTGCTACTGTTAACCATCACTACACTAGTGCTACTGTTAACCATCACTACACTAGTGCTACTGTTAACCATCACTACACTAGTGCTACTGTTAACCATCACTACACTAGTGCTACTGTTAACCATCACTAAACTAGTGTTACTGTTAACCATCACCAAACTAGTGTTACTGTTAACCATCACTAAACTAGTGTTACTGTTAACCATCACCAAACTAGTGTTACTGTTAACCATCACCAAACTAGTGTTACTCCAGCACTGCAACAGTATTTCTTCCTCTCTCACTTTCCCCGTCCTTAAAAGTATTTTTAAATAATGCATGCATTGAAACACACACATACACAAACTTTTGCTGCTTAAGAAAAACTGACTAAAATCTGTAAAGTTTAACTACACAAAGCTATTAGTGAACACCTGTGATGAATCAGGCCTTTTGTAGCGACGCTGAATGTGTAATGCACTTTTGTATCAAACATTAGAGGCAGCGCAGGATATAAACCACACAAATATCAATATCTTATATCTCACTTCTCTACAGAACACAATAAAGCTGTGAAATTGCTCCTTCTCTCATGAAAAGTTAAAAAGCTGCAAAGGGAATAATTATGAAAAACTCATCAATTTCAGTATAGCTGCAGGGAGAATTAAAGATCAGTTTTAGTGGAGCACAAAACAAAATGGATTGCAGTCGAGTTTAAACTAAACGACTTTCTGGAGCAGAGAGAGAGAGTTATTATCCAGAGAGAGCAAAATCAAATATCATACACAAAGAACATTTGCAAAAACAAACATAACTGACTCAGATAACCGCATGATATCTAGTATCTTACTGCACGTACAAACGTCTTCTGTTTAGAACGACTCCAGAAATCTGATATATGGCAGACAAAACATGCAAAACACATATATGATTATATATATATATCCATTAATATCACATCACAAAGAAATCAATATCTGCACCATATATTGTAAAATATTGCACACTGGTCATCAAGAACAAGTTTAGTTATAACTTAACTAAAACAACTTATTTAGAAGTAATCATGATTTTGACATCACATTATTAACAGACCGCCAACATTTACATTATTCATTTTAAAATAAATATGTCTATATAGATTTTATTAACTTTTATTTCAGTTTGAGTTATTTTAGTACAGCAAGTTAAATGTTGCATTGGCAGCTAGCTGAAATAAAATAAGCTTAAGTTTTTTATATATATATATTTTAAATCACATTTAAAGTTTATATTATTTTAAGCAATGAAAACTTTTTTATGGTTTAAGTTTTAGTTCGGAAAATCCTGCTATGTCAACAAACACAGAGAAACAAATTGCATTTAAATTGAAATGGGAATCATATATTTGTGAATTAATATAATATAATATAATATAATATAATATAATATAATATAATATAATATAATATAATATAATATAATATAATATAATATAATTAGGGCTGTCAAAAGATTAATCACGATTAATCGCATCTGAAATAAAAGTTTGTGTTTACATAATATATGTGTGTGTACTGTGTATAATTATTTTGTATATAAATGCACACACGTATATATTTCAGAAAAATATGTTATTTATATATAAAATGTTTATATTTATATAAAATATATATTATATATAGGCTACATTCAGTCTATACACAGTATATACATGCAAACATTTCTTAAATACACATGCATGTGTGGGTATTTATGTATTAAAAATAATTATACACAGCACACACACATATATTATGTAAACACAAACTTTTATTTTGGATGCGATTAATCGCGATTAATTGTTTGACAGCCCTAAATATAATATAATATAACATAAGTTTTGCCAAATAATTTTGTCAGATAAATACCATTATCTATTTAGTGTTTTGCTCTTTCCTCATATTTTAAATATTTTAAAAATAGGAAATATTTTCCTCATATTTTAATCAAAATTGTAGGGTCATTATATACTGTATATACTCAAATTTGATCAAATTATGAACATTATATTACATCAAAGTGTATATTACAATATAATATAATATAATATATAATATAATATAACATAATATAATTTACCAGAACAGTTTAATAGTAAAGATAATAGTTAATCGTTACAGTAAAGAATGAGGAAAGTGTGTGTGTGTGTGTGTTTCCCGGTGCAGGAAAGAGAGAGTCTAGGCGAGATGTTGAGGTGAAACGAGCAGAACGATACGGCTAAAGCGCGGGTCAGATGAATGGGGACATTACATGAGGAGACGGCCGCTGAGTTTTTGATGTATGGCTCAGAGGTCAGTGTGTGTGTGTGTGTGTGTGTGTGATGGCCAGGCCAGGGAGGGATACGGTCGCTAAGCAACAGACTGACCAGAGAGACTCCTCTGATTGGAGTTTCATGGGATTAATATCCACGTGCAGAAGATGACCAGCGTCAATCACAGCAACACTCGTTCATCAGAGGACAGAAACAGTGTGTGTGAGAGAGTTTACAGTGGCTAAACACTCACTAAACACTCATCAATCTCAGCTCAGCTCGTGCTGTTGTCAGAGGAAGAGGGATGGAGTGTGGACGAGGGAGGGCAAGAATGGTTCAGTGATGGACTTTAGTTCAATAGTTTGACAATCTGAAGTAAAAGTACAGTATTACTGGTCTCACACACTCAGACTATTAAGGTCCGGTTTACACTACCATACAGGTGTGTGTGTATACGCTTACAGAAGTCTCTTCTGCTCACCAGGGCTGCTTTTATTTGATCAAAACTACAGTAAAAATTGTGAAATATTATTCCAGTGTAAATCATCTGTTTTCTATGTGAATATTTAGTAAAGTGTAATTTATTCCTGTGATCAAAGCTGAATTTTCATCATTACTCCAGTCTTCAGTGTCACATGATCCTTCACAAATCACTCTAATATGAGGATCTGATGCTCATAAACATTTATGATTATTATCAATGCTGAGAACAGTTGTGCTGCTGTGGAAAATGTGATATATTGTCTGTTTTCAGGATTCTTTGATGAATATAAAGTATATTATATAGTTATGCAGTCGATTAGAATGATTTACTGTAACGACAGATGTTGACCTGTAGTTTCTGTAGAGATTTAAGGTTTGACGTTCATAATCCACACAGAACAACTATTGCCACAAGAGTCTCTCTCTCTCGTGTAAAAGCTCATCTAACCTGGTGGCCATGAACTCATGCATCACTGACATGTGACACACTCACACACACATACATGCCCAAACACTCACACACACTCTTATACACACACAAACACTTACACTCTCTCACACACTGACAGACTTAGACACACATTTATACACACACTCTCTCTCACACACACAGCCCCCCCACACTCTCTCTCTCTCACACATACACTCACTCACTCAAACACACAGACTTAGACACACACCCACACACTTATACTCTTACACACACAGCCCCATACACACACAGTCTCTCTCACACACACACACACACAGACCCACACACTTCACTCTTATACACACACACCCCCCCCACACACTCTCTCTCTCACACACGCACAGACTTAGACACACATTCATACACACACCCACAGCCCCATAAACATACACTCTCTCTCTCACACACACACACTCACTCACTCAAACACACACACAGACTTAGACACACACCCACACACTTACACTCTTACAAACACAGCCTCATACACACACACACTCTCTCTCACTCACACACTCTGTCTCTCTCACACTCACACACACACACATTTTTTATTTCATAACTGACTTTTTATGTCATAATTCTGACTTAAATCAGAATTTCATGAAAAAAGACAATCTCATATAGTTTCAACTTTTAATGTCATAATTATGATTGTTCAAAGCATGTTTTTTTTCATATGTGGCAGAAATAATCTTCCATATGATGGTGAATAAATGATGACTGAACTCTCACCGAATGGCGGATCTCGGTTCGAGAAGCTTTAGTGAGTCTTTAGCCATTTCCAAAAAGTCTCTATAGACACATCTTCTTCGTCAGCACTTACCTTTCTACTCTATTTTTATTTATTTTTTCTGATTAAAAACAAACCCAAACCGTGCTGTGTGTGCCGAGACTCTTTACAGCACTTGAACACTGTTGTCCTCGTGTTGGTCTGATTGCTTCTGTTGCTCTCCTCATTTGTATGTCTTTGGATAAAAGCGTCTGCTAAATGATTAAATGTACCTGTCCCTTTAAGGGCTTCATCACTGCTGTAAGAGGAACAGCTCGTCTGATGTAGAAGCGTAGCATTTCTAGAGCAAATGAAAAAATATCTGAAATGAGAGAAATTCCTAAAAAAAAATAAAGAAGCCTTATGAGTTTATGACACATATGATCAAACGGTGCAGTGTGAAAATAGCTCACAACTCTCTAAAATTAACTTTAAATGTTCCTGGACAAAAATTAGTTTTGTGTTAAAACTGATGTGCTGATGATCTTTCATAACCTCTGACGACACACACACACATCCAGCCGGACAAAGACTGTTCTGTTATTATCTGTGTGTGTGTGACTGAGTGAGTGAGTGAGTGACAAAGACTGTTCTGTTATTATCTCTCTCTCTCTCTGTGTGTGTGTGTGTGTGAGTGAGTGTCTGTGTGTGTGTGTGTCTGTGTGTGAGAGTGAGTGTGTATGTGTGTGCGTGTGAGAGTGAGTGACTGTGTGTATGTGTGTGTGTTTTAGAGTGTGTGTGTGTTTGAGTGAGTGTGTGTGTGTGTGTTTGTGTGTGTGTGTGAGAGTGAGTGAGTGACAAAGACTTCAGTTATTATCTCTCTCTCTCTCTGTGTGTGTGTGTGAGAGAGAGTGTGTATGCGTGTGCATGTGAGTGACTGTGTGTATGTGTGTTTGTGTGTTTTAGAGTGTGTGTGTGTGTTTGAGTGAGTGTGTGTGCGTGTGTTTGTGCGTGTGTGTGAGTGAGAGACAAAGACTGTTCAGTTATTATCTCTCTCTCTGTGTGTGTTTGTGTGTGAGTGAGTGTGTGTGTGTGTGTGTGTGTGTGTGTGTGAGTGAGTGCGTATGTGTGTGTGTGAGAGTAAGTGAGTGTGTGTGTGTACAGTCACTAATAGATGATTCATTCAGCTTCTCTGTGTGTGTGTGTTTTATGTCTTATCACATTCTTGTGCTGCTTCTGTGTGTGCGTGTGTGTGTGTGTGTGTGTCTCCAGACCGATAAGATCTGCTGCTGTCCTCATGTTAAGGACTTCACTGATAACATTAAAACACGCTCGGAAACAATGGCAGTGAAGATGACATCACACTCAGACCTTTGACAAACACACACACAGAGAAACAAAGCAAACAGAGCGAAACATGAAGGCAAATGATCAACCCTTCAACACACACATCAGCGCAGCGTGCCGCTCATTTCTGGGTCTGGGGGACAAACGTATCTATTTTCCATGACAATCACAAACACTTCTCTATAAGAAAATTCCCGTAGGAAAGAAAAATCACGATGAATTATACAAGAGTTTCAGAAAACATCTCAATAAATCTGCTTGAATTTGTCTCAATATGAACTTAAACATTTCTCATTAGAGGATCATTCATTTTACAGCACTAGACTCGGATGATGACTGGTGAACAGCTTTCTCTGAAGGTATTTTAGGAGGAACATCTGGAGATAAATAAATGAAACATAACTGAGATCTCATTACGGCTCAATACTGTCGTTGCAAAGCCCAGGTTTGCGGTCATTAAAACTAAAACCATGTAATCTCGTTTTCTTTCCTATGTGTAGCTTCATTCCTCAAGCACAAGAAACAAATCTGTTTAATGATGCAACATCTCTTACACGATGAGCCCACAGATACGACATGAAGATAACGGTAAGAAAACGCTGAGATAAAGTGAGAATAAAGATGGTCTCACAACTGATGAATTTAAGATCCTGATTGCTTCATAATCTTTATATATAATATAAAATCCAGAATGCCATACAATGACAGCAAACTAAAATCACATGACCTTTTCCTTCTGCTAAACACACAATATGTATTTTACAAAAGAGGCTTTTTATCAAGGTGAACTATTTCTTTAACGTTTTTGACCTGTCACCGAATAATATGGAGAAATTATAGAATATTGATTTGTTCCTGACTAATATTTGCCAGGTAGACAGTAGATGTCAGAGGTAGTGATCGCATATAAATTAAACAACACATCGAGACCTCATTCAAAGACGCTCTCCACAAGTACAACATCTCTCTTAATATTTGCTGCCAAATTCATTTAAAACAAATTTCATTTTTAATGCTTCCAAACATTAACTGCTTTAGTAGAAACACGCAATTTCAATTTCGAGCTGGTAGTGTTCAAGTGCTTTGTTGTAAAAAAGATTAGGGATCATGGAGGACACCAGGTTTATTCTTGCCTATTTATTGGGAAAATCGTATTAAAGCCAAAATGTTTAATTTTCCCATTCGTTAACAACAATATATAATCATTCATCGCATTATCTATTCTAGATAGTCAGCTTGATGCAATTCTGGAACTTCAGTCAAACACATGCTTTTTTTGCTGTGTATAAAACATACAAGTGATGTTTGATTCTTGAATGAATCATTTTTTAAAGTAACCGGTCGAGTCAGTTCACAGAATCGAACTGAATCGATATGTAGTTCTAAGTTGAACTGATTCCCTCACTCCTTGTGCAGCACTGAATGAGCCGATCGCTTCGAGAAGAACAAGTAAATCCAGCATGCAGAGTTGAAAATCAGCTTTTTGGTTATGTTCGATTAAAAAAAATAATCAAATGTTCGGTTTTATTTAATTCGTTCATTTCAAAGCAGTTCTTTGGTTCACTAACCCATCCGATTAAGTGAAGAATGATTCGTTCATGAATCGAACATCTTTACAATATGCTTCAAATGTTTATACAAATATGTAAATACGCACAATACTTTAACAAACACACGATGTAGCTGTTGTGGGAAAAACTTATAATCGTTCAGAAATCTTAAATTTATTCCACACCCAACTTGGAAACTCGGGTTTCCCAGTAGTAAATATGACTTGAGAGTAGTGCTGCACGATTAATCGAATCGCAATCGTAATCGCGATGTCAAACCTATGCGATTATATAACGCAAAATGCCGCGAATTTATGTGAACACAGCATCTCTTCTTTTTTGTCATCCTTTGACTAGTGTTACATGATCCCGCTCTTATTCGTGCAAATGCCTTAAAACCATTTTGCAAGACAAAAAGTCAAAAGAGAGCGTGCTGCCTGTGAATGTCCTGAATGTGACTCACAGAAAAACGTCTCGGTTACATATGGTAACCCTCGTTCCCTGAGGGAGGGAACGGAGACGTAGGTCAGACTGACCAATAGGAATCTCGCTAGAGAGGCCAATCTACTTCGAGTGAAACTAAAACAAGCCAATGCACATTGGCATGCAATCATTTGCATCAGCTGCGCGTCCTCGTCAGCGCGGGTATTTAACAGCAGCTGTTATGATTGCACGCTAGTTTTTTGCTGAGGAGCCAAACCTGAAAAAGCTGGCCGCCCCAGCGGGCGGCAGCAGATGTGGCGACGGGACCTACGTCTCCGTTCCCTCCCTCAGGGAACGAGGGTTACCATATGTAACCGAGACGTTCCCTATCGGTCAGTCACTACAACGTAGGTCAGACTGACCAATAGGAATCCCTACCAAAGCGCCACAGCTGCTGCACCCCATCCAGCGCCCCATGCAAGCCTCTACACCTTCTTGCCTAGAAGGACGATAGGAGGAGGCTACACACAGAGTGTATCTGTCACTGTTGTTCCGTAATAACCCATACAGTGAGATTATTGGATAACACTGGGAAAGCGTGCCCTTCAGTTAGGAAGGAGGACGCTGCGGAAGCCACTTACTTCAAGGAGTTATGTGGGGAATACATATGGACTAGCCCGAAGGCTGTACTACATATGAGATAGTGGGTGACTTAGCCCAAGGGAAAGACACGGGCTTCCGTTAGGAGCAGCCGTGGAAAATATACACATATGGGATCCCCATAGGGTCACACATATGGAACCCAGCCCAGATCCGGTTCTCAAGGATTCAGCGGATAAAGGCCTGGCACCTGGACGCTCCGCCATGTCCGGGCCGAGGGGTTTTTTTTTGAGGACTCAACAGGTTTTTCACTCTGGAGCAATAAGGGTGCACAGTAGGGTGCAGCAAGCCGACAGAGCCGCGCCTCTCGGTGCTTCTACCCGTTTAGGGTGAGAACACGGGAGGAGACCGGCTCTACACGTAGGCTATAATATCTAGCGAACGTGTTAGGTGTCGCCCAGCCCGCAGCTCTACAGATATCTGTTAGCGAGGAGCCACGTGCCAGCGCCCAGGAGGATGCAACGCCTCTCGTGGAGTGTGCATGCAACCTGAGCGGGCAGGGCACGCCTTGAGCTTGGTAAGCCAAGGCGATGGCATCCACTATCCAGTGGGCCATCCTCTGCTTGGAGACAGCCTTTCCCCTCTGCTGGCCTCCGTAACAGACAAAGAGCTGGTCTGAGGTCCTGATGCTTTGAGTTCTGTCCACGTACATACGCAGAGCGCGAACGGGACAGAGCAAAGCCAGGGCTGGGTCTGCCTCCTCCAAAGGCAGCGCTTGCAGGTTCACTACCTGGTCTTTGAAGGGAGTGGTAGGAACCTTGGGCACATAGCCAGGCCGGGGTCTTAGTACCACATGGTTGTCACCCGGCCCGAACTCTAGGCACGATTCGTCGACCGAAAATGCGTGCAGGTCTCCTACCCTCTTGACAGAGGCCAGTGCAACCAGTAACAAAGTCTTCATGGAAAGAAGCTTTAAGTCTACTGACTGCAGAGGCTCAAAGGGAACATCCTGAAGTGCTCGAAGCACCAGGGAAAGATCCCAAGAGGGTATGGAGGGGGGTCGAGGAGGATTTAATCGTCTCGCCCCCCTAAGAAACCTGACGACCAGGTCGTGCTTCCCCACTGTTTTGCCATCTATGTGGTCGTGATAAGCTGAAATAGCGGCAGCATGTACTTTGAGGGTGGAGGGAGACAGCCTTCGCTCCAACCCTTGCTGCAAGAAGGAAAGCACAGACCCTATCGAACATCTCCGGGGGTCTTCTCGGCGAGAAGAACACCACTCGACGAACAGGTTCCACTTCAGGGCGTAAACACGTCTCGTGGACGGCGCCCGTGCTGAAGTGATGGTGTTAAGTACCTCAGGGGGTAAGTCACCTAGAACCTCCGCGTCCCGTCCAGGGACCAGACATGGAGTTTCCAGAGGTCTGGACGCGGGTGCCATAGGGTGCCCCGTCTCTGAGTCAGAAGATCCTTCCTCAGAGGAATGGGCCAGGGAGGGACTGTCCCAAGGAGCATGAGTTCTGGGAACCAAGTCCGGGTGGGCCAATAGGGAGCCACCAGAAGGACCTGCTCCTCGTCCTCCCTGACTTTGCACAGTGTCTGTGCAAGTAGGCTCACTGGGGGAAACGCATATTTGCGGAGGCCCCGGGGCCAGCTGTGTGCCAGTGCGTCCGTGCCGAGTGTTCCCTCGGTCAGGGAGTAAAACAGCTGGCAATGGGAGGTCTCTGAAGAGGCAAACAGGTCTACCTGAGCCTCTCCGAACTCTCTCCAGATCAGCTGAACCACCTGGGGGTGGAGTCGCCATTCTCCCGGAAGCACAGCTCGTGATAGCTCGTCGGCCACACGGTTGAGCACGCCAGGGACATACATGGCTCGAAGCGACCTCAGATGCTTCTGACTCCAGAGGAGGAGATGGCGGGCGAGTTGCGACATGCGACGGGAGCGTAGACCACCTTGTCGGTTGATGTACGCCACGGTCGCAGTGTTGTCCGTACGGACCAGCACGTCCCTGCCCTGTAGCGGCCTTTTCAGGCGGCTCAGAGCGAGATGTACTGCTAGCAACTCGAGGCAATTGATGTGCCAATGCAGTTGGGGAGCCGTCCACACCCCTGACACTGCATGCCCGTTGTACGTGGCACCCCAGCCGGTGGCAGAGGCATCTGTGAATACCACAGCATGCCTGGAGACCTGTTCCAAGGGGACTCCTGCCCGAAGGAACGAGAGGTCTGACCACAGGCTGAAGGTCTGGTGGCAGGCCGGTGTGATTGCCACCCGGTGAGTGCCATGATGCCACGCCCATCTCGGGACTCGGCCGTGAAGCCAGTGCTGAAGCGGTCTCATATGAAGCAAGCCGAGCGGAGTTACTGCTGCTGCCGCTACCATATGCCCCAGGAGCCTCTGAAAAAATTTCAGTGGGACCGCTGTCCTGCCTTTGAACGTGTTCAAGCAGTTCAGCACCGACTGAGTGCGCTGCTCTGTGAGGCGCGCTGTCTGTGCGACCGAATCCAACTCCATACCGAGAAAAGAGATCCTCTGCACAGGGGAGAGTTTGCTCTTTTCCCAGTTGACCTGAAGGCCCAACTGGCTGAGGTGCGTGAGCACGAGGTCCCTGTGTTCGCATAACTGATCTCGAGAGTGTGCTAGTATAAGCCAGTCGTCGAGATAGTTGAGGAGGCGAACGCCCTGTTCTCTCATGGGAACAAGGGCCCCCTCCGTGACTTTCGTGAAGACACGGGGAGACAGGGACAGCCCGAAGGGCAGGACCTTGTACTGATATGCTCGACCCTCGAACGCAAAGCGCAGAAACGGCCTGTGTCGAGGAATAATCGAGACATGAAAGTACGCGTCCTCCAGGTCGATCGCTGCAAACCAATCTTGGGGACGGATGCATCCGAAAATGCGTCTCTGCGTGAGCATTTTGAACGGTAGCTTGTGGAGGCCCCGATTCAAAACTCGCAGATCCAAGATCGGTCGTAACCCACCACCTTTCTTGGGTACAATGAAGTAGGGACTGTAGTGCCCTGACCCCATATCGGCTGGAGGGACCGGCTCTATCGCGTCCTTCGCCAGTAGGACTGCAATCTCCGCACACAAGACATGGGCATCGGCTGCTCTCACTGTAGTGGAGTGGATGGCCCGAAACTTGGGGGGACGCCGGGCGAACTGAATCGCATAGCCGAGCCTGATGGTCCGAATGAGCCAGCGAGACGGACTGGGGAGCGCTAACCAGGCTCTCAGAGACCGTGCAAGCGGGACCAAAGGGACTGTAGGCGTACCCGGAGTGGGGCAGCGAGGTGGAACACAGGGACGTGGCTCGGGAGGCTCTCTCTGGGAGGCGGCCCGTAGCAGGGTCTGTGTGTGCTGTGCAGCACTTACCTGGTTCCACGGGGCAGGAGGTGCAGGAGGCGGCTCGGTGGCGTTCTCGAACTGCACACTGCTGCTCACTGGCGACAGAGGAGGCGGATGAGAGTGGTGAGGATTCTGTCCCCCCACTGCTCTCCGGGTCCTCTTCGGACCCAGAGATGGTAGAAACCGCTCTTTTATTGAAAATTTGGGTACCGCTGGTTTTAAGGCCAGCGGCGGAACAAAACGAAACACAGGATTTTCCACCCGGCCCTCTTCCGGGGGAAGGAGCGATGCGGTCATCGTCTCCTGGAGAGCAGTCCCTTCCATCTCCGGGTCGCCCGTCCTGGGGCCGCTTACCTCTGGCTTTGCCACCCTTCTTGGCGGGGGCCTGGACGGGCGGGGCGGCCTGCCTGCGACTGGCTCCACGGCGCCGTTTAGGTGGAGGCTGCTGCTGCAGCGCGGGAGCAGGGGCAGACGCAGGAGGACGCCCCCGGCGACGAGCAGACTGAGGAGCCGCAGGCGGTGGGTTGGAGGCAGCAGCTGACCGCCGCGGCAGGATATGCTTGATGGCCTCAGTCTGCTTTTGTACAGCCGAGAACTGCTGGGCGAAGTTCTCGACCGCGTCGCCGAAGAGGCCGGTCTGGGACACGGGGGAGTTGAGGAACCGGAGCTTCTCAGCCTCACCCATGTCTGCCAGACACAGCCAGAGATGGCGCTCCTGGACCACCAAGGTGGACATCGCATGACCCACTGACCGCGCGGTGACCTTCGTCGCACGAAGCGCGAGGTCCGTTGCGGCACGAAGTTCCTGGAGAACTTGTGGATCATGACCACCCTCGTGCAGGTCCTTCAGTGCCTTGGCCTGATGGACCTGCAGCAACGCCATGGCGTGCATGGCAGAGGCAGCTTCCCCACAGGCCTTGTAAGCCTCGTCGAATAGGTCCGACGAGTACCTACAGGCCCGGGAAGGAAGACACGGTTCTCCGCGCCGAGTGGAGTTAGGGCACAGCTGCATTGCAGCGGCCCGCTCCACTGGCGGGATGCGCGTGTATCCCTTAGCTGCCCCGCCATCAAGGGTGGTGAGGGAGGAGGAGCCACCGGAACGGTTTCTGGCAGTAAAAGGTGCCATCCACGTTCCCGTAAGCTCCTCATGCACCTCCGGGAAGAAAGGCACTGGGGTGGGTTGCTGAGAACCAGCGCGCGCCACCCCGAGATACCAATCATCCAACCTCGAGGGTTCGGGACACGGTGGAGGATTCCACACGAGCCCGACCCCGTTGGCGGCCCGGGAGAGCATGGCCATCATCTCCGGGTCCGTCTCAGGCACCGCTGGCACCCCCGAAGGAGGCAGCGGTGCCGAGTCGTCGTCCGCAGAGAGGTCTGACCCACCCTCCGATGCAGCGATCGACATCTGGTCACTGGGAGCCCCAAAGGAGACAACCGGTACACACCTCGAGGATGGTCCAGCTTTCTCCAATGGAAGCTCAACTGGCTGCGGAGCATGAGAGGGGTGAGGGCTCCTAGGGGGTTGGTTCCCCGAAGGAGACGCGCTCACCGTGATCCTCAGGTCACCCGCGCCCCCGCCCGAAGCAACCCTCTGTGGAGGATTGGAACGAGGCAGAGGCACGGGGACTCCGCCCCTTTGCAGGAACAGGAGTCTCGACCGTAGCTCCGCGATGGTCATCTTCCCACAATGGGTACATGACTCATCCACAAACGCTGCCTCAGCGTGTTCAATGCCCAGACACACGAGGCAGCGTTTGTGACCATCCTGTGAGCCCAGGTAACGACCGCATCCAGAAACACACAAATAGAAAGTCATCTTTTTCTTTTTAAAAGACGCTCTCTATTTGTGTAAGCTCTTTTAGGGACTGCTCTCACTGGTGCTGAAACACGCAGGGGAACAGTCACTGCGAACACAGACAGGAATGTGCACCTGTCTGTGCGCGATCTCTCTCTCTCTCTCTCGCTGTCTTACCAGCTGTGAAAACAGCTTTTGAGCGCTCGTACGGCGCACCTTACCAGCTGTTACAACAGCTTTTTGGTTTTGCTCAACACCACAGACAGGAGAGAGAAAAAGACGACTGTTCGCGCTGCCGTGCTGTAACGCCCGCACCGGGAAGGAGAGGTCCAAAGAAGAGGCTCGTAGTCACACTCTGTAGGATTAAACATGAAGCGTTTGGCTCCGAAGCAAAAAGCTAGCGTGCAATCATAACAGCTGCTGTTAAATACCCGCGCTGACGAGGACGCGCAGCTGATGCAAATGATTGCATGCCAATGTGCATTGGCTTGTTTTAGTTTCACTCGAAGTAGATTGGCCTCTCTAGCGAGATTCCTATTGGTCAGTCTGACCTACGTTGTAGTGACTGACCGATAGGGAACGCCAAAATGCGCATGCACAGACCGCGTGCAGTTCTCTTTCGAGCTTGAACGAACAATAACACACACAATTTTGCCAAAATGTTGTTTTGTCGATTATCTTCATAACATAAGAGCAGTCTTATGATGGCCGTGAAGAGTTGTGCTTGTGAGAGAATGAGGCGCGTGAGAGATCCGCGTCTCGGCAACGGCTGCTCTTAAAGGGCCAGCAGCGAATAAAGCGTTCCATCAGTAAAGTTAATCAAAGAACAAAGGGAACAGAAAATTACTCACTGCTCATGACTAAAGAAGTTTTGTAGCTTTGATAAGGATTAGTCTATATATAATTTATAATTCATGCAGCGCAGAGTGTTTGATAACTATTCAATTTCTGTATATAAATCTGTATATAAATCCTCAATCCTACCTGTTAAGACAGGGAGGGCACAGGTAAATATGGCATTTATTATGGGTTTATGTGAGGATTGCTTGAAGTTTACTTAATTTAAAAGCTGTTATTATTATTATTTTTTAAGCCTAATAAATATTTTAAAAGTTGATAGCTTTCAATTGTATTGATGGAATCACTGTAATGTTGGATGGCTATAATTAACGTTTAAAATGTGGGGGGTGTCGTCATTTTTATCCAGACATCAATGGTTTATTGATCATTATAGGTGTTATCAATCATTTAGTTGTTGTTGCTAGTTTGAGTTGAGAAATACACATTAATACACAGAATGATCACAAATCTGTGTGTGCATTTTACTTTAGAACCAAGCAAGTTGACTCATGAAACCATTTGTTTATTATATCGCAATCGCATATCGCAATATTGACCTCATTAATCGCAATATGACATTTTCCCCAAATCGTGCAGCGCTAATTGAGAGGGAGTTCATGTCCAATTTCCTACTAGGTAACTTGTATTTATGATTATTCCTATAGCACGTGATGGCAGTAAAACTAAAGGCTACTGACATTTTCCTGCCTAAACTTGTCCAGTGTCTTTAAAACATGGTTGTGGTTCTGTAGAATTCACTGTAGAAGTTTGCAAACCAAAGAGACTGAGGGCCCTATCTTGCACCCGGCGCAAATGGCTTTGTACACTGATGCATGTATCATTCCTATTTTGCACCCGCGCAAAGCGGGCTTTTCCCTCCACAGACGCACGTCGGTAAACTAGGGAATGAACTTGCGCTCCCTGTGCGGGTCGGCGCAAAAAGGAGGCGTGTTTCGACGCAAACATTCCCTAGTGCTATTCTGCAGTTCCAGAAAACAATTGCGCCACTGACCAGAAAAGCCTAGTCTAAAGTCAGTGGCGCGTTACGCGTTGTTTATAATGCTATTTTAAGCGCGCATGCTTGGCCATAATGTAGCGGGTGCACAACACGCATACACTGTAGATGATTCTCTCATCAACACAGATGCAGCAGTTTTTATTTTTGCAAATCATACATTAAAACAAGGAAAAATATGAACACATGAGGGAAATCATTGTGGTGTCCATGAAGATGTAAAAAATGTAGGCCTAAATCTAGCTTACACATTTACCCAAATTTTTCAGGCTAATTGACGGATCAGACCTGTTTGCCCAATAGTGGCAAGACACATATGTATATAAGGACATCTGACAAATTAGTTTGTCCGTCAAGAACCAGGAAAAATATCTCCCATCCCCATACAACGTCACTTCTCTGTCTTTTACAGTCCTGACAAGAACGTCGGTCTCCTCGGCTGTGAACCACTCCTGGCGCGCGCTTGGTTAATCCGCCATAATAATAACAATCCGCCATTCAACATGCGCACCTGCTCTCAAAGGGTATGTTGGATGACGCTCTGATTGGTTTGTTTCCCGTTACGCCCAAACCACACTATGAATAATGAAGCTATTTCAGACCAACCCCTTTTAAACTTGCGTCGGGCGCAAGAGTCATTTATCCCGCCGGGAAAATAGCAACAGCGCCCAAGACCCGCCCACAAAGTTACTTGCGCTTCACGCTTGATTCTTGCGTTTCAGATCGTTAAAATAGGGCCCTATATGTGCACCCCAATTCGCACACGTATGCGCTATTATAGAGCTGCACGATTCTGGATAAACTGAGAATCATGGTTTTTTGTTGTTGTTTTAAATAGAGATTCTGAACAGATATCTAAGCAAAATAAGGGCTGACTTCTAATAGTCGAGGATTCGAGGATTCGATTCGGAGAGGTCTGATTCGACTATGAACCTCATAGTCGAATAGTAGGCAAGTATGACGTTATTATATAACCGTGAGACCGACGGTTATGGTTGAACACCGTCATTAGAACTCTATAACCGCCAGAACCGTGCTATTAAAATATTTTTTACAAACATTTTTTATCATAGAGAATGTTTAAATACTAATATCATCTTACGAGGGAAACGGAGGCGGAGTTAGTGGTGCGATCGGAGGCTGAGTGCTGGAGATGATTCGGGAGAGGTCTGTGCACCTTTACCGATCAGAGCGCGCGCTGACACGGAGTAAAGCCTTGTTTATACTCGACGCGTCCGCACACGCGCGAAGGTGCGCGCGGCAAAAAATGACGCGTTGGGTGCGCAAGACCGGCAAGACCCCATTTCGCTTGGCTGTGTGCACAGTTGTAACAGCGCGCGCGCCGCACCGCATCCAAGGATGAACGACTTCAAGCCGAATCTGCCCGAGCATGTAGGACTACGTCTCACCGCACCGGCACGCAGTTTGCGCGTGTAAATGGCAAAGTTCATTGCAAAGTTTTTTTGTTAAGGTTTTGTTTACTGTGTGTGATTTATTTAAAACAAAGCACGTTCATTGCAACGTTTTTTTTTTGTGTTAAGGATTCATTTAATGGAAAGCACATTCACTTCTAGTTGTCTTGCTGTTCATTTTAAATAAACGTAGAGCGAGTTGTCCTACGAACAGTTATTCAACCGAACGTCTAGCTGCTATCTAAAAAAAAAGAAAAAAAAAGGTTCGACTATCAGTCGGCAAAATCTAACGAATCAGATTCGACTATGAAAATCCGAAAACAGCCCTAAAACATGTAATATTAATTGCTGCAGTCTATTTAAAAATGTTTCATCAAATCAGAATGAATTGAGTTAGTGAATGATTCAATGACTCACTCATAAAGAGTTGTTTCATCACTGGATGATTCAGTGTTTTTGAACGAATCTAACGAATGAATGATTCAATGACACACACATGTTTGAACAGTCACTTGTCGTTCACAATGTAATCGATACAATCTTTATTTGAAGCATCAAGTTACTTTCTAAAGGTGATTTACTCTATTTTGATCTCTACTGTAGACATCAGTGTTTATATCTGAACTATAATCTTTTATCCCAGTGCTTCTGTGATCATATGAATGATTGTAAGACAGAAAAAATGAACCTGTGTGGTTGAAAAGGCTTGTTTGTGAAGCTGTTTCATATCTACACATGACACCGGCTCTCTCAGGATCAGAACGCAGATCTGAATGTTCGCTGTGATTTTATCAGAGGTTTAATAGACACAGGAGAATCACTGTGAATTAGGAATGAGATCGTGTGGGTGTTTGAATTGAGATCACGATCTTTTAACAATTAATCGTGGCGCTCGGGGGAGGGGCTGTGAGACTTCGATGTTAAATGACGAAATAAATAACCTTATAAAATTCATACACTACATGGCTGAGTACATAGTGCGTAAGTACATAGTGTATAAGGGCATAATTTAGGACACAATTTAATCTTCCCAGGGAGATTAATCCTTAAACATTCCTCCTTCTTCTCTATCCTTGGCACTTAACCTGCGTATCAGCGTCAGACAGACACAGAGACATACAGATAATAACTCAAGTTACGTTTGTAAGAAGCGAGACGTGTGTGTCAGTAACGCTGATAGACCTGTGTTTAAAGGGAGCGTCTTTTTGATCCTGTAATCTAATTCTCTGGTTTCTTATTAACTATCCTGGATACTGTGAGCTCCTCTCCAAACGCACCTAACCGTCATATATTTATTCAAGACTCATTACCGAATGAGAGAAGGAGAGATTTTAGTCCTGGCTTGGACAGAGGAAGAGATAATGAGCCAATCTCATGCGTGTGTGTGTGTGTGTGTTGACCTGACATGATAACACTTTTGCAATGGAACAACAGCAAAGTAATGTACAATTCCAGTGTGGTGAGGGTTAGCATATTAGTTATTATCTAGGGTGCAAAATAAGAGGTTGAAACGAATCGAAGTTGGAACGACAGGAGAGAAGATTTCCAAAAGATCTTGAAAGTTCAAGTGAACGTCCAACACAATCTAATGGTAATTCATAACTATTTTATGTTTTGCTGAATTGGTGGCTAACATGTATGAATAGGTAGCCTACTAAATTTCAAATTTTAATTAAAAAAAAAAAAAAAAGAGCTAAAAAAAAGTTGTTTCAAATATATCTGTCCTTTGTGTTGTTATTGTTATACCCATACTGGAATAACTAATATGATCCATTTTTTTTAAAAATTATTATTACAAATGCAATGAAAATACAAGTATCAGTAATCAGTATCGGCAAGTACTAAAAATAAAAATATCGTGGTGCATCCCTAAAAATGTGATTTCAATCATATCGGTTCTCTGTTTGTTATCACAATTGTGTTTAGGGAGGTACTAATACCGATACTGGAATAACTAATATGATCCATTTGTATTTTTTATTACAAATGCAATGAAAATACAAGTACCGGTAAACAGTATCGGCAAGTACTAAAAATAAAAATATGGTATCAGACTTGCTCTGGAAAAAGTGATATCTGTGCATCCCTAAAAAAGTGATTGCAATGATATCGGTGTCATTATCGTTATAGTTGTGATTAGGGATGTACTGATACCGATACTGGAATAACTAATATGATTCATATTCTTTTGATTTCCCTTTCAACATTTTTTTATTTTATTACAAATGCAATGAAAATACAAGTATCGGTAATCAGTATCGGCAAGTACTAAAAGTAAAAATATCGTGGTGCATCCCTAAAAATGTGATTTCAATAATATCGGTTCTCTGTGTCATTATCATAATAGTTGTGATTAGGGATGTACTGATACCGATATTGGAATAACTAATATGATTCATATTCTTTTGATTTCCCTTTCAACATTTTTTTTAATTACAAATGCAATGAAAATACAAGTATCGGTAATCATATCGGCAAGTACTAAAAATAAAAATATTGTATTGGACTCGTTCTGAAAATTTTTTGGCATCCCTAAAAATGTATTTCAATGATATCGGTTCTCTGTTTGTTATCATAATAGTTGTGTTTAGGGAGGTACGTATCCCGATACTGGAATAACTAATATGATTCATATTCCTTTGATTTCCCAATCCAATTTTTTTTAAACTACAAATGCAATTAAAAAATAGGAATATCGGTAATCTGTATCGGCAAATACTAAAAATCTAAGTATCTGTATCATACTCGTTCAGGAAAAACTGATATCGGTGCATCCCTTGTGGTGTGGGGTTTATGGTTATAGTTACAGTTATAGGTGTGAACAGGCCTATACAGTATAAAGAAAATATGACTTTGATTTGATCTGAAGACTCAGAGTTCAGGGAGCTGAAACTGCAAATAAAAAAATTACCCAGCATTCCAGAGCTCAGTTATCTGATTGCTGTTTTCTTGCTGATGTCAGCCGAAGCAACGGATCCTCTCTGCTGGTCTAGGAAACTGTCATTAGTTGAGCTGATCGCCTGAGCCGATCTGGAAAGTTCTCACGTTGAGCTCTCCGCCGATCTAGAGAAGAAATTAAAATGTGATGAGTTGATCCTTATTGTTATTCGGGGAATGTTCATGCATTGATCTGATCCTCTCTGTTGATTCGGCTGGGTGAATGTTAACTTACAAACACAAACGTACAAACAACTGAAAGAATAAGTGAGATACAAATACAGCGCAAACATGAACCATTGCGGACACCGGGGGAATTTCACACTTCCACTCATGTTTAATTGAGAAGCTCATCCCAGATGAGGTCATATCACAGTGTGTCAGATAAAAACCTGTTAGTTTCTCTCTCCTCTCGGAGGAACTGCAGGATAGTGTTCAGGATCGGCCCAGAGCCCCAGAACACTTCTGATAGTGTGCTGTACATCACTGTCTGTCCTCGGATCAAGAAGCGCAGGTGGATGATGATACGAGTCTCTGAGAGATTTAGAAACCTCAACAGAAGTCATTCGCCATGCATTGAGTTTATCGTCCCGCTGAGGGACATTCGCTTCGGACTCGTTGCACCGCAGACAGAGCATTCAAAACACAAACATACACCAATAACTAAGTAAATAAATAATGCTATAAAACACATGACAAGAACTATAATAATAATAATGTTAATAAAGAAATAAAATATATATAATATATATATATATATAAAGAATTAATATATAAACTAAAATAATAATAATAAAGAAAATTAAATAACAAAAAATAATCCACATCTTACATGCATTTACAGAATAAATAAATAACAACACATAATATAAACTATAATAATAATAAAGAAAATAAAGCAAAAAATAATCAACATTTTACATGCAGTCTCACCAAATAAATAAATTGCACATAATAGAAACTATAACAATAAATTTAACCTGTTAACTGGCACCCCCCTTTTTTTTGCATAGACATAAAAATCACTATCCAAACTTAAATGGTTGTAATTCAGGAATGCTTTGGAATATAGACATATGGCTGGTCTTGTTTTAAAGAAGACGTTTTCCAGATTATTGTAGAAGTCTAGAAATTGTAAAAAATGAAACAGAAAAAAAGTTATATAAGTTTGAGTTTATGAAATTGTGTAATGTAAAAATATAACGATTAATATTTTATATAAAATATATATATTACAAAATATATTTTACTCTAAAACTGCAAGAAAATTAAAGTCAAATATCTGAACAAGTTGTATTCCAAATTTTAGGTTGAAATATTTTAAAAAATGAGCTTTCAGTAAGATTTTATTCGGGCGCAGTACCCAACTTTTTCACTAGGTGAACGACAGACTCCATTACTGCCCATATAAGGGCGCCTCCATTTTCATATGTTTTGAGTGATCTGAACCATGTATTTCCATAATTTTCATACAATTTATGAAGTAGACATCCTATTCAGAAGTAGTATGGGTGGTTTGGCAGTATTTGATTTGAATTAAACCTCTAATAAATGCATAAAGACTACGTTACAGCGTTATAGCTCGCAGCCGCATTACAAATTGAGAATCCATACATTTTTCTTTATATTCCATACATTTTTCTTTATATCATGGCATGAAAACAAACTGAGGTTTCTACCAATCTTTCATGATTTTTCATGTTTATTGTTATTTCAAAATAAAGGCCTAAATACTCCTAATGAATATGAAATATTCTTGTTGCAAATTGATAAATTTCTGCTCCTCTGTAATATATTTTAGATAACAGCCACCAAATATGAAAACTAGAGATTTTAAGCTTTCAAATGATATATAGTTTGGCAATATTACTTTAGGTTTTTACTAAGATATTATTGTTTTAAACATGCAATGGCAAATGGGCCCGCCGGCGGATAATAATAAAGAAAATAAAATAACAAAAATAATCAACATCCCACATGCAGTCTCAAAGAATAAATAAATTACACATAATACAAACTAACAATAAAAATAATAATAATAATAAAGAAAATAAAATAACAAAAATAATCAACATCCCACATGCAGTCTCAAAGAATAAATAAATTACACATAATACAAACTAACAATAAAAATAATAATAATAATAAAGAAAAGAAAATAACAAAAATAATCAACATACATGCAGTCTCAAAGAATAAATAAATTACAATGCATAATATAATTTGTAATAATAATACTACTGATAATAATAATAAAGAAAAGAAAATAACAAAAATAGTCCACATCTTGCATGCAGTCTCACAAAATAACAACACATAATCTAAACTATAATAATAATAATACATAAAATAACAAAATAATCCACATCCTACATGCAGTGTCACAGAATAAATTACACATAATATAAACTATAATAATAATAAAGCAAAAAATAATCAACATCTTACATGCAGTTTCAAAGAATAAATAAATTAAACATAATACAAACTATAACAATAAATATAATAATAATAATAAAGAAAAGAAAATAACAAAATAATCCACATCCTACATGCAGTGTAAAGAATAAATAAATTACAATGCATAATATAAAATGTAATAATAATACTACTGATAATAATAATAAAGAAAAGAAAATAACAAAAATAGTCCACATCTTGCATGCAGTCTTACAAAATAACAACGCATAATCTAAACTATAATAATAATAAAGAAAATAAAGCAAAAAATAATCCACATCCTACATGCAGTCTCAAAGAATAAATAAATTACACATAATACAAACTATAACAATAAATATAATAATAATAATAATAAAGAAAAGAAAATAACAAAAAAATCCACATCCTACATGCAGTCTCAAAGAATAAATAAATAAACACACAATATAAACAACAATAATAATAAAGAAAAGAAAATAATAACAAAAGATAATACACATCCTTCATGCAATCTCACAGAATAAATGAATTAAGAAATAAATAATACACACATATATAACATAATATAAAATAATATAACACATTATCCCATAAAACAATACATAGGCTGTAATAATTCAAATAAAACAAGAATCAAAAGTTTGGAGCTGGTTCTGGTCATACACTGAAACACTGGCACAGTAATCTCTGTAAGCACACCGCAAAAATGAATGGAAAACATGTAGAACTTGTACACAGAAAACACATCAATTACTGTTCTTCATTTGTAAGCCGCTTTAGATTAAAAGCGTCTGCTTAAATAATGTACATTTCCCAGATGATAGACCTTCATCTGGACCTCAGTGGTCTCTGGAAGAAAGAAAGTGCGACATGAGGGAGAGCAAATGAAGACAATAATGCGTATGTCAGGTGATGACGAACACAACAGTCTCAGGTCAGTTCATAAACTCCATTATCATTTCTATAGTGTCACTGAAGCTTCCCTGGTGTCCATCTGAGTGGCTTTCACACCCTCCATCTCTCCGTCACCTCCTCATCATCTTCATCCCCTCTGCGCTCCCCCTGAAGTGTTTTAAGGTGTGTGTCCTGCGGCCCGCAGCTTTTGGGACGCGCTGATGAGGAGATGATGGGGGTTTCTGCATGAATAAATGATCGTGTGCAGAATCCACCGGAGGAAATAGAGCGAGCGGCTAATGAGGAAGTGTTTCCTCCTCGGGAGTGGTTTATCCGCCAGAAAATAAAGCGCGGCCTGCGATCATAATTACTAATGTCTCCAGTGCATTTCTGGCCATGAATAAATGATGCCAGTAGATGGGATGGTGTGATATTAGTACCTTTTTCCTCCACTCGCTATCAAATCAACGTTTAAGATGAGTAAAACTAAATGGGAGTGTCATAATCGTCCAAACAAGCTCCATTTCAGGCCATTTCAGTGCAATTAATTAATAAACGTGTTTTTTTATGGCTGTCACTATAAACCGTACTGAAGAAAAACGGCAAGATACTCATGATTTAAATGTTCACTCTACGGCGGTTATTTGATTGAATCTGTTCATTCAAATCATTCAATTGAACCAATTCACAAAGGTCAAGTCTTTCTATACAGATTGTTTCAAATAAACCGGATTACTAATGATCAAAATTCATCAAATAATGAGACGAATTCCGCTGTCAAAATCATGATGTTGATTCAATAACTGCATAAAGTTAATCAATTATGAAATTAGTTTAATTCAGCTATAAGCAGCTTTATAGGAGACATTATTCAGCTCAAGTCAGTTCAGTGTTGATTCAGTTCAGTCCAATAATAGTGACTCGCCAGTTGATTCAGTTATAAAGCATCTCTCCTGAGGACTGAAGAGTTCAATTCAGTTCTCATCCGATAGTAGGAGTGCATCGATAATATTACTGAATATTAAGCGTCTTATGAGACAAGGATACAGTGGCAAGGAACCCAAACTCCATCATGTGACAGAAATTCATATACATTAGAAAGCTATAAATCTAAACAAGTTTCAACCCCAGATTTGAGGTTGATATCTCAAAAGATGAGCTTCCAGATCAGAGTTTGTTTGGGCGCAGTACCGAACGCTTCCACTAGAAGAAATTCTGTCGGGCCAAACGACTGCCGGGCCAAACAATCAAACCAAATGTGTAAGCAGTCTAACGTAGGGTAAATGATTCAGAAAGTTTACTTATTTTATCGGGTACTTCAACCATCTGGTGCTCTTCTGTCATTTTTAACAGAAAAAACTTCAAACTTTACGTCATCTGAATGGTACAAAACATGGTAAAGGTTCTGGCACTTGCTACGAAAAAATCAAGGACATGATTTGAAAAGGTTAAACGGTCCTGAAAAAAAGAGTCACACTTGTATTGTTCACGGTCGAAAATGAGCACATTGGAAAAGAATGGGAAACGAATTCCTTCTAGTGGAAGCGTTCGGTACTTTTGAGATATCAACCTCAAATCTGGGATTGAAACTGGTTTAGATTTATAGCTTAGATTTTTTAACAGTTTTAGAGGAAATGTGTTGGAAATGTTATATTTCATAAAAATTAAAAAATAGTATTTTTGCGCATTTTTTTTATAAAAATATAAAATGTTTTAAGTTCATTTTTAAAAAAAACTTTTTTCACTGTCTTTAAAAAGAGACCAAAATGTCAGTCTTCAAACCAAAGCAAGATCTCTGACAGCTTAAGTTGGAAATGTCATTTTCAGGTCTATGCTTAAAAAGATAATAAATGAATTATAACTATAGCATAAATATACTTACATAAAATACCACTACTATTAGTAGGGGGTAACATGGGGGAAGATGTCCCTCTATAAGAACAATGTGGATTTACTTTTAAATTGTAACATATTTAGATATAAATTTAGCATGTGCAGAATGATGATGCATCGGCCAATGTGTTATTAGAGTATATAAACAGAAACATTTGCTAATTCAGTTTTTATAGAACAAAATGTAAAATGGGGTTAGAAGATTTTCTATAATTCTTATTAACATTTATATATTTTTAAACTGTCATTAATGTAAACTAAATCAACTATTCTATTTAAAATTTAATTTTGACAATTTAGAAAAAGAGATTCATCTATTCTGTGACTTATATAGGCAAATTAATATTTACACATTAAATTGCCCATATTTTAATTGAAGATATGTCATAATAACAACACTATAAATGCAAACGTAATGATTTCACTCAACTAACTTATAGTTTTTAATTAAAGCGAAGATGACCGAGATGCACATCTAATTCATGGAAATACACAAAAACCCCATTAATTACAATATACTAACACAAGTAACAACATGCCTCTCGGGGCTTTCTGTACCAATTCTGGGTGGCCCATCTTACCCCACTGATCAAATTTAATATTTTTACTTCAAAAATAAAATCTTTCCTCATGTTACCCTACCATAAAATCCCCTAAAAATACAGTTATTATCATCAAAGTAAAATATATATTACATTAAATTTCATTAAAAAAATATCACGGGACACAACAGACGGCCGGTCCCAGGATCCGGTCACCCACTGAAGAAGGTCTGTGGTCGAGTCCTCGCCCATCTTTATCTTGTCCTGTCCTTCCCGAGATGAACGAGCGGGGGTGCAGGGCAGAGTTAGCGGGGGAAATGGTTAACCCTGATGTCCGACTCGGCGGATCTTCATTAACCTCCGCGCAGGTGAACCGTTCATCTCGGGAGAGCCCGCTTATTACCCGCAATAACTGAGCGAGGAACACGACCGTGGCCTTTTCAATTAAAGAAGGAGCAGCGTTTCATTAACCCCTCGCTGCTGCGCGCGTGCCGGGCTTGTTTGGGGTTGCGTTGGGGTGCGCGGTGAAGAGGGACATATTTTACGGGAAACTATCGGCAAGTTTCGCCGTCTGACAGCCACCTGCCCGATCCGGCCTGAAATATCGTGGCATGTTCAAGAGAGCAAATCATATTTCCTGAGATCGGCCACTAATAAGGTGAATTCACTTACGGGGAAAATGAGGTCCGGCTGCGGAAAAAGACCATCAGACCTCCGATACATAAAGGAAACTCGTTATTCTTTTACAGGACAAAACTGGGACAAAGTCAAACCGAGACTCTATTTCTGCAGATTTAGAAATGTGCTTCATACAAAAGTGCTTTCACAACACTCACGGTCACCGAAAAACATCAAAATAACACATATAATATGCATTATCATGGAAAGAATAAGATATTGATCAATACTACATTGTGTAGAAATTTAGAGGGAAGACCAAAGAGAAAAGAATTGCAACAATCTATACGTGACGTAAGGCATTCAAACAGGACTCACTCTAGTGTGTCTTTCTTCTGTTTTCACGCTCAGGTCTCCAGTAGCAACAGCTATGATTGACAGCTGCATTCTAAAGGCCTGTCTCCACGGGAACAAGCGTGACCTTTTGCACATGGTCAGTTAGAGACATCCACTTTCATTTCTGACAGTGGGTTCTTGTGTTTGTTTCTCGTGCCTCGTTCTCACGGCATTTCTGTAAATGACACCAAAATAAGAACGAATATCAGCTCAGGGGGCATCATTGCGTCAATAGTCATTCTCTAGTTTGTGTGTGTGTGTGTGTGTATACACATACCTGTATATATATATATGAAGAGTTTGGTTCCAAAACGCAATAAATCCATTTAGATTAATTTGAGTAAAAATGTGTTTTCTTTACCAAGAAAGTGGAAAGATGAAAACCACTATTT
>JARWKJ010000014.1:39416482-39418982 GCA_029959095.1 Rhinichthys osculus
AAGCCGGATTTTCACCACGGTTTTATACAGCACATATGCAGCCGAGTTCTGATTAAAATCAGGCCACAAAACATTAAAATGCTTTTGTCGGAAATAGACGAATAGAGAAAGAGAGCGAGAGAAATCTCTCTCACACACACAAGCAGCCAATACAGTAATGCGTATGTGTGTGTGTGAGTGTGTGTGTGAGGTGGGAAAAGGCTGTCATAGAGAGATAGGCCGGGCTCTGGATCAATAGGTTTACTATGGCCGCTGGCCAGCGGTTGTTTCCATGTTCTCTTAGGCTGGGATTCACTCATCAATACTTGCATTGGGTCTCTGGAGCTGCAGGGCTGCACCAGTAATCAGGGATATTTTTAGAGGCCTAACACTCTTTCTGGCAAGGTTATAGCGCTGGCCTCTGCTGTCTCGCTCTCTTTATCTCTCTGTGGCCGCCAGTGATCACTAACTAACCCAACTGAGGCTACTAACTTAACGATGACAGTGGCCGTTTGCATAACCATGCAGCTTTACAGAAGACATTATTCAGCTCAAGTCAGTTCAGTGTTGATTCAGTTCAGTCCAATAATAGTGACTCGCCAGTCGATTCAGTTATAATATGGCAAGCCGTTTTAGCTTAAAGGGATAGTTCACCCCAAAATGTAAACTCTGTCAGTAATTACTCTCCCTCATGTTGTTCCCCGTAAGACTTTCGTTCATCTTCAGAACCCAAATTAAGATATTTTTGATTAAATCTGAGAGCTGGATCACTCCTCCATAGGCTTCTTAGAGATTGAAACTGGCCGGCCCAGAAAGTTATGAAAGACATCGTTAAAATAGTCTGAGTGACTACAGCGGCTCAACCTTAAGTTTATCAAGCGACGAGAATAGACACTGTGATCTACAGCACATAGAGGATGAGGAACACTTTCTGCTTTTCTGCTCTAAATATACCAGTATAAGAGACACTTTTCTGCCCAAATTTGAAGCCTTGATCCCATCATTCTATGAACTGAGCGACACTGTCAAAATGTCCTTCTTACTGGGAGAAGATGTTAATACAGCTGCACTAGCGGCTAAATATGTGCTAGCTATTCACAACGCCAGAGACAGCTAATTCTCTAGAGTGATCAAATGTATTTATTTGTCTATTTATTAAGATAGATTGTGTTTATTTATCTATATATTTACAATGCTACATATGACATGATTTATACATATATGTTTACTGTTTGTTTTATTATTTATATATAATATGTTGATGCTTTGGCAACATTGTGTTACACAGTCATGCTAATAAAGCAAATTTGAAATTGAAATTGAATACTTTTTGTGCCCAAAACCCCCCAAAAATAACGAATTAATTCAACTATTCATTTCCTTCTCTGTGGGCCGTGAGATTTCACTTGCTTTGTCGACTATGCTGCTTTTTGTTTTGATGACGCATGCGGCGGCAGCAGTGCGACACTGGTGGCTGGTGTTGCCAGATTGGGTGTTTTTTCGCTACATATTAAGGCCTGTTTACCCGTGTTTTCGCCTGGAAGGCTCTATAGAAATCTGGCACCCTATTGAACGAAGTTAAACTGAGAAAGCGTGCGTTCACAGACACCAGAATTAACACGTTCACAGTAACGTTCATCAGGCAGTAATTCAGTATGTTCAGTTCACGTTCGCCCAAAATATGAACGAGTTCATGACCTATCGTTCATTGAACGCGTTCAGGCACAACACTGTGTGTGACGTACAACACAGAAGCGCTGCGCTGTTACACTACGTGAAATCTCGAGGCCCACAGAGAAGGAAGTGAATAGTTGAATAAAGTCGTTATTTTTGTTTGTTTTTTGCGCACAAAAAGTATTCTCGTCGCTTGATAAACTTAAGGTTGAGCCGCTGTAGTCACTCGGACTATTTTAACGATGTCTTTCATAACTTTTGGGCCGGCCAGTTTCGATCCCTAAGAAGCCTATGGAGGAGTGATCCAGATCTCAGATTTAATCACAAATATCTTCATTTGTGTCCCGAAGATAAACGAAAGTCTTACGGGGAACAACATGAGGGCGAGTAATTACTGACAGAGTTTACATTTTCGGGTGAACTAACCCTTTAAATTGTTCCCAACGTTACTCATCGTAATTGCATTTTTACTAGTAAGAATTAAATTGTAGAGCTTCGTAATCAAAAATGAATGGAAGTCAATGGAGACATATGACTAGTAAAAAATTATTTGTAGAGCTCTCTAATTGTAATTCGCCTTTGGCTAAGCCACACCCTACAATGTAGATTGACCAATCACAGCGCAGCCAAGAACGAGCTCCCACAGAGGTCCGACACTTTTTCACAGCGCTCCATTGACTTTAACACAGGCGTCTCATATTTTTGGTCTCGGCCGGCTATTACCGTCGTAGTTTTATCAAAAATATAGTTAAACGTTGTGGCTGGGGCATTTGTAACACGGATACGCGTTTCCCAGAGAGTTTGGAGGGGGGTGTGCGTTTATTCCCTTCCCAAACCGAAGTCAAAC
>JARWKJ010000014.1:39423982-39446482 GCA_029959095.1 Rhinichthys osculus
TGATAAATAAAGAAAATAGAAGAGGCCCTAAGGAAGAGCCTTGAGGGACACCTTTGTCCATTATTAAGGACTGTGATACGCAACCACAAAAAGAAACACGCTGTCGTCTACAGTGGAGGTAGGAATTAAACCAGAGAAGAGAATCTTTGGTAAGGCCTATCGCATATAATTTGTCGAGAAGCAAATAGTGATCGAATAGTGATTATTATTTTACTATTATAAAAAAACCCAGCTATATCTGGAATGTATTAATTAATTATTTTAATAATAAGAATGCTACAATTATTTTTTGTTTTTGTTATTATTATAATAATAAAAATAATCCATTATCAATATATGGAATGTGTTTTTTTTTAATAATAATAATAGCAACAATAATAATAATGATAGTAACAAAGTCATAGTTATTATTATTATGACTATTACTATTGCTATTATATAAGAATAATACATAATATATTTGCTTTATATAATAATAAGTAATAATAGTAATTAAATGTTTTATGGTTTTAGTTTTAGTTAATGTAAGTCCGTCTAATTCGATCCAATGGCGGCATCGATTAGAGGTGAAGGTATCACGCAGTGTTCCGTCTTTTCCCATCATGGCAAAGGGATTTTTAATTAAATGCAATACATTCTATCTTATGTATTAACTCGTTTCATCTGACTCCATAAAATGAAAGTGTTTTTCAATGATATCTGTGCATCATTAAATATACGTTAATGTTTGACTATTCCTTTTAACTCCAATGAAAATAAAGTCAAAGTCTGTTAGAATAATCAAATATAACAATTTATTATGTCAGGTAAAAGTATTGTCAATTTTATAATCAGTTCAAAGATCATCAATACAAAACATCAATTGCTTTAGGATAAGAGAAATAGATGTAAACCCAACATTTAAGAACTACATGAGCTAACCTCACGGGCTGATCTGAAATACAGAAAAAGCCACGATCCCTTGCTGCCTTCCATTAAATAGCCAGAACTCATTTCATATGTAAAACTAGAGTTTAGTGGAAATTTACTGTATTCCCCCACCACTACTGGGGGTAGGAGTTTGACCATCTGTGAAGGACAGTGGAAAATAGCATTCATGAATTTACACCTTTGGGAGTGCCTAGAGACCACATTCCTTTGTGTGCCAGTTATTCCTATACTCTTAAAAACCTTATTTCCTTTTGTTTTACTTATTTGTAATGAGACATTTGTACCACTCATTCTTGAGACATTTCAAATGATACCAAACATAATCCTCAATGATAATCATTCACATCAAACCATACATATATTCTTGTGTGCGGTTTTTAGTGTTACTGACTGAGAGAGAGAGAGAAAATGTAGATAAGGTGAAGGGGGGTGCGGGGTGTGTGTGTGTGTGTGTGAGATGTTCAAATGTTAATTTTCAGCAAGTTCCTTTGTTTCAATAGACCATGTGGTCAAGACAGTTTCTCCAACCAGTTTTCTGGTCTTACATTAACGATAAAAACTTTTGAATAGCAACATCCTGGCAACTTTAATACGGGCAAACAACATCAAATGAAGATTTTATTTTACCGTCACGGCAGCTTTTTCCGCCACTGTGTTGTTTTTGTCATTTGTTTTATGTTGTTGATGATTCTGTGCCAATATTGTGAGCAAAACAAATCATGCCAATACAGCACTTTACAATTGATTTAATTTAAAATTAATGTAATTAATAAACTGATAAACGGCCCAGTCCTGCGTACCTCCACACACACACACACACACACACACACACACACACACACACACACACACACACACACACACACTGGTGACGCCCTTTTGCATGAAAGGAAACCACCTTTCCTGTCAGCAGAGCCTCCATTAGCAGTAATGTAGGAGACAACAGGTCTGACTGCTCACTAATGGAGACTCTAGCCACACACACACACACACTGACTGTCTGGCCACTTTTTCTCACACTCCCTCTGCTAATTAAACATGCAACATTAAGACCACGGCACAGAGAAACAGGAAGACAGTCCAGTCTGTCTCGTTCTGACCGTCTCGCTCACATTCAAACACTTTCATTCGCTCTCAGTGATGACAGATAGACAGACAGACTGACAGACAGACAGATAGACAGACAGACAGACAGACAGATAGATAGATAGATAGATAGATAGATAGATAGATAGATAGATAGATAGATAGATAGATGGATAGATAGATAGATAGACGGATAGATGGATGGGTGGATGGATGGATGCATGGATGGATGGATGGATGCATGGATGGATGGATGGATGGATGCATGGATGGATGGATGGATGGATGGATGGATGCAAGGATGGATGGATGGATGCATGGCTGCATGGATAGATGGATGGATGCATGAATGGATGGATGGATGGATGCATGAATGGATGGATGGATGGATGCATGGATGGATGGATGGATGGATTGATTGATGCATGGATGGATGCATGGATGGATGGATGGATGCATGAATGGATGGATGGATGGATGGATGGATGGATGCATGGATGGATGGATGCATGGATGGATGGATGCATGGATGGATGGATGGATGCATGGATGGATGGATGGATGGATGGCTGCATGGATGGATGGATGGATGCATGAATGGATGGATGGATGGATGCATGGATGGATGGATGGATGGATGCATGGATGGATGGATGCATGAATGGATGGATGGATGCATGAATGGATGGATGCATGGATGGATGGATGGATGGATGGATGCATGGATGGATGGATGAATGCATGAATGGATGCATGGATGGATGGATGCATGGATGGATGGATGGATGCATGGATGGATGCATGGATGGATGGATGGATGCATGGATGGATGGATGGATGCATGGATGGATGGATGGATGGATGCATGGATGCATGGATGGATGCATGGATGGATGGATGGATGGATGGATGGATGGATGGATGGATGGATAGATAGATAGATAGATAGACAGATAGATAGACAGATAGATAGACAGATAGAATGAAGCACATGTTCTCTGCTTACGTTTAATGTTTCATTTAAAAGCATTTTTATATGTATTACTCAGTAAACCACATCTGAGTGTGTGTGACGGCATTCTCCTTCCAGTGTGTGTGTTTGTGTGTCTGTTTATGTACACATATCTCGTTTCTTTCGACTACTTCATGTTGTGAATTAATTGTTCATGAGAATGAGGGGAGAGATGTTTTATTAAATCATATTCCAGCTACATAAATGGCAAATCAATAAACACTACAGAACTAGTCCCAAAACTAGACCACAACAAGGTTACATATACAGACATACAACAGACTCACTGAATACTGTCTGAAGGAGGACATGTGAGAAACTTATGCATTCATCACTGACTAACACAAACCCTGCAAGAAAGCTTTTGAGTTTTTTTTAGCTCTATTAGGACATCCCTAATATAACAAGTTTAAAATTGTATACATTTAAAAGGCAGCTATAGATTTGTATGCATAAAGGCCCAATTTATACTGTAAAAAATAAATATTATAAATGTGTAAAATATACTTTGGAAAATATTTAGTTTATTCCTACTCACTATAGTCCTGTACTACTATTCTACTACTATTTATTTTTTATGATTTATTTTAATCTATTTATTATTGTATATTGGGTTATTTAAATTATTGAATCTTTTTATTATTTATTTTATTCCTTTATGAATTATTCTTTTCAATCTATCATTTTTTATTTTATAAATTAATTTATATGAAATATTTAATAATTTGTATTTGTTTTAATATTTGTATTATTTATTAATTGTAATCTACTTATTTATTTTGTATGATTCATTTAAATCTATTTTTTGTTTTATTCATTTATTAATATAAAAGTTTTATTTGAAAATTTGTTAAATCTGTTTTTATTTATTTAATATTCTTTTTTATTATTTAGTCATTTTAATCTATTTTTTTTCATTTAATTTTATAATTCACTATAATCGTATTTATTTGATTCATTTATGAATTATTTGTTTAAATCTAATATTTATTTTTATTAAATATTTAATCAGGTTATTTATTTATTTATTTTAATCTTTTTATTTATTTTACTATTTATTTAATTAGTTTATAAAAAAAATCTTATCTTAATCTTATATTTGTTATTTATTTGTTTTAAATTATTTTATTCATTTTAATCTTTTTTTTATTTTTTTATTGTGTCAAAAACAAGTCCACAGAACCCAAGCATTTCCTTCTGGCCCCCAGGGGGTCCCCGGACCCCAGTTTGAAAACCCCTAACTTGGATGACATAGAAACCGCATCAATACCATGCCATTATTTAAAGTACTTTTTGTAAAGCCTAATTAATGGTGCTGAAGCCTATTAATTATATTTTTCTCTTGAGAGGGATGCATCGTTTCTATTGAATCATTTGGGAAAATGCAGCAATGAAACGCTGCAGTGCAGCCAGACAGTGTGTGTGTGTGTGTGTGTAAAAGGGGTGAATTGCAGACATAAGGTCGAGCTCTTCAAAGACACGCACAGACGGGCTCTTGTAAGCGGGCTCTTAAATGGGCAGCCGTGTGGAGTGGCCCTCACATGTCTGTCTGAAGGACCAATACACTCTCCTCATCTGAGATTAACCATCTCAATTTACTGGCCAGTCACACCCCGCCACACACACACACACGCACACACACACACACACACACACACACACACACACACACACACACACACACACACACACACACACACACACACACACACACACCCATTCATTCACACACTCACAATAACAATAATCATGTGTACTCACTCATAAGCAACTAGCAATTTCCTTCCCTCTTGCTCCTCCTCTCTTCAGGAGGGCCCTTGAGGACCTTCCACAGGGGTCAGAGTCGGCCCTTGTTCCCTGTGCAAACCTGTGGATCTAACGGAGACACTGCGGAGGCTGTTAGCGCCCTGGTAAAACTAGCGCCATCGATCCGGTCGTCTGGTCTTAAAGAGCCGACTCGATGCCCAGTCACAGTCGCTGGTTATGGGACAGAAATCAAATCCTAGGGAAGGTAGAAGAGCTTTAATGGACTCAAATAATGCAGGCGCAGAGAATTCCTCTCTCACACACACACACACACACACACACACACACACACACACACACACACACACACACACACAGAAAAATAAAACAAGATTCATTCTCTTCTGCTCTTGATATTGTAAGTTCGTCCGTCTTTTATGTGAGACTGAAGTCAATTCAGTTCAATTCTGCATGCGTGTATTTTTGAAGCGGTTCATCGATAAACGCCTGTCGGACTGTTTATTCAATATCACTTGTGGTATTGAATAAATCACCTGCTAACTCATTGATAAATGAGACATCAAATATTTATCAAAACAACTCACCGTTTAGTATTATAAGAATCCACTCTCTCAAGAGCGTTAAACACTGTGTCCCGCAAATCGTTCTACAAGTGTTTTTGGTTTTACCAAATAAGCGTCTATACGAGAAATAAAAAAGAGGACATAGATGAAGTTAAGCTTGTTTTTTCATGGATATTCCAAATAAAAAATTATAAAAATATGAAAAAGAATGTATGAATGTGTTTCTGACTGTTCATGTAAGGGACAAAATTATGAAAATTGTCTTTAAAACCAAGAAAAACCTTAAAGTGGTAGGCTATTCACTAGGAAAAAATTATATTTAGTTTACAATTAATTTATAATACAAACTTCAGGATACTCTTCAGCGTTGTTTAGAAAAAAATTATGTTTTTTGATGTTCAAATGACGTTAAAACAGTTGTTAAATGTGTGAACACTAAAAAGTTGAAAGATGAATGAATAAATTTTAGTAAATAGTAGGCCTAACCTATGAGATTCTGCTAAAGACAGTCGTAAACGAAAATAAAATAGACTAAATTATACATTTACTATGGTAAACATAGTGCCAAAATACCATAGTAACAGTAAAATCGTTGTTACTACAGAGTGTTACTACATGTTTTTGAAACCAATCATTGGTTTGGCAATATTTTAAGATCACATGCTTATTATGAATTTACAGGAACATTAAAATGCCATTTTGGCATAAACTGCGGTAATAAAAGGTAACTTTTTGTAAGAGTAATCTTAACTTTTACACAGAATCTGATCTGAAGCATTTATCAACACAAATCACTCACCCATCGTGACACTTTTCACATTTCCGGTTTTCTCAGAGGCGAAAGTCATCATAGTTGGGTAAACTTATAAACTCAATGATAGAGGTGAATAAGAGACTACATTAAATATATTTCTTGCGTTTCCATTTGCTCAAATAGCTAAAGAAAAACTCCACAATATTGTTCTCACAACTTAAAAAAAAAAAAATAGAGAGAGATTGATAATGGCAGTGAGACAGACGTCACTCCCACAGAAACACACTCACAGCAGCGTTAACTAGTTTTTTGTAATTTGATGCAAAGGTAATATAATAAAAAATATATAGTGTTATAAATGTACATACATAAAAAAAAAGTGAGAATATTAAAAAACTTTGCAGGATTTACGATGCTGATGACCGTTAAAACGCGTCACCACAGTCTGTGAGGGTCCTCCGCGGGAGTTGCCACGGTAACAGCTGCGGGGGGGAGCGCGCACTGGTGAATCCGAATCCACGGTGTTCTCACGGCAACGGAACCTGTCGAAAAGAAATCGCCTGTTGGTAAGTTTAAAGATACATTTCAATTTCGCCGGAATAAAAGCTTAAAGTGAGCTTAAGATGACGAACAGATGTGAAGACTGAGGCAACGCGTGCTGCGTTTTAACGAGGCGAGGCGTTAAACGGCGGTTAAAACACCGCGCGCTTGAACTTTAACTCCACTCGACTGATTAAAGCTACAAAACTCTCACGGAAGAAAAGAGAAAAACCTTTTAAATGTTTGGGATTGATTTCAAGAGAAAATCCCTTCTTTTACATGTTTGAATCTATTGTCTTTGGTGAAGGGAGATGCTCCTCAGAGCTTTAATTTAACACTCAAAACACACGAGGAATATTAAGCAGTCGTCGAAATACTTTATAGTCTTTTCCATTGAGACGCAGCCTCTTTTTACTTTGGTGTAAGAAAGTTTTACACAAGAACATTTTAGGTTGCCTACTGCCTAGGCCTACAAAAACCTGAAAAATGTTTATCCCGGCTGTATTACACTCAGTTGTGCGTTGAATTCTCAATAATTCATCAGTCCATCAATTATTCCTCATTTAATGATCTCTTCTGATCTTCACACCAAACCGTCTTTGATTTTGATACATTTATGGATCAGACGTGCATCTGAAATCGCATACTATCTTGAGTATTTCCTTATTTTGAATAAGTAATCGCTTCACGAGAGCTTAAAAAGTATGTTCTATGAATTATGAATGTAATCCAGAGACACATCCGCCATGTTGTTATTATCATGTGACCTACCAGAGTCAGTTGTGTCGCTTCACTGCCATTCACTCTCCCGTGGCCTTATGGGATAGTAAAGTGTCCATTAGAGATGCGCGGTTGGCGGTTACAGCCGCGGACTCCGAGGATAAACCGCGGATCGGGCGGATGACGGGACGAAAAAAAAAAAATTAAATTCGGGCGGGTGGCGGGCGGTTGAACCAATCAAATGAAAAAATATACATTGTTAAATATTGTTATCTGACTATACCTACATAAAAAAAAAAAAAAAAAAAAAAAAAGTCGAGCACACTTTGAAATAGTCACATTTTCATCAGCTAGTCGAGTCTATGCAGAGACTGCTGCTTGTTATCAGAGATGGCCACGCCGGTGTGGTGCCGAATTCTGACCCCCGCCAAATTATTACCACCCTAGTGTGGTAGGTTTAGGATTAGTTTTGGGGGAGAGGTTAGGATTAGGGGTGGGGTTAGGATTAGGCAGTCAGTTACTGATTTCAACGAGGGGGGTAATAATTTGGCAGGCAGTCGAAATTCGGCACAACACCGGCGAAGGAGGTAGCTACATGACAACCTCAAAAAAAAACAAAGGAAATAGAAGGTCAGAAAAGTGTTGCCTGGAATAAGTTGTGCGCTATCTTGATATGCGCCCGTTCGATATTGTTTTTGGTAAAGGATTCCACCAAGTGGCCCAGACGTTGATTGACATTGGAGCTAAGTTCGGTGCTGTTGACGCTGGACGAGGCTGTTCTGAAGACGCCCGTTAATTTTGAATGCACGGGAAGAGAGCGGAGAGCGCGTCTTTTTCAGGCACAGTGCAATTCATTTTATACCATCAACAGGCCTAACAATCATATAATAACAGTGCCGCTGCTAGCCATTTTGCTGCCCTAAGCATAATTCCTTTATGATGGAATTCCTTTTTTTTTATTTTACTGGTTTTCTAAGGCCAAATTAGAACCCGATGATATTTTTCCCGCAGTGCTGAATAAGAAGAGCCATGTCTCTGGAACCATAGCCTAGGTGATTTATAGGTGATTATAGGCTAATGATAATAAATGTGTCTGAAAAAATAACGAGGCATTTTAATTGTTTATTAATAAACTATAGTGTTAGTGCCGACTGCAAACATATTTTCATCTCCACTGTAAAGCGGATGGGATGCGCCTTTAGAGAGAAATGCACCTTTCATATCGATTACATAATCAGAAGGTATTTGCTTTCGATTTGAATTTGTTCGTTCAAGCTTTAGCCTATAGGCTATATTTTGTTTCAGTTCATTTCTGAGACATGTTCCAGTTCACGGAGATCATGAAAGCGTGCCTGATTTATTTTGCAAAAGAAGAACGTTTTCTTGTTATTGTGAGTTTACACAAATAAAAGTAGTTGCGGATTATGTATTATTATTTTCTGTATGACCATAAATGATAGAGTATTTTAAGTTGTTTCCACTGTTGACAGGAAAATGCAAGTGTTCGCGCCCGCGCCTCCGTCATCCAGTGCGCGCTCCACAAACCCTTGGATATACGTCAAAATCTTGTTTATTTGTGATAATCTTAGCCCTGTATTATTATTGTCTAACCTGTATTATGAATGACATTTGACGAATTGCTTTGTTCCTTTTTTGGATAAAAGCGCCTTCTAAATATGTAGCCTAATAAATGTAGCCTAATAAATGTAATAGGCTATAATAATAATTATTATTATTATTTGTGTTTATAACTATAAATGACTTCACTTAAGACAGTAATATATTTATCATAAAATAATTGATGAATGTATTATTTTTATATAACCTTTTACAGTTTTGGAAAATGAGTTTGTGTTATATTTCTTTTTTTGTATGAGAAGTCTTTTTTTGCTATTCTATTATAGCCTACAGCTAGACAGACCAATGAGGCTCAGATGAACACACACATGAACACACACACACACACACACACACACACACCCAGTCCTGTGTTTCTGACGTGCTCTCTGTCTCTGCTCGGCGCCGCTGCGGAATGAAGAGGAAGAACTCGCTGAATCTGATTATAACAAGAAGTTTGATGATTGGTTTTTCATTAGGCTATTTTTGGTGCCCCCTCAGCACTTGGTGCCCTACACACAGTGCGTGATGCGCGTGGTGGGAGCGGCGGCGCTGTTAATAAACTATAGAGCCTCGATATTAAAGAAACGCCGAAGTCACTCCTAGGCTTTTTCGTTGGTGCGCCATCAGCTATGCCTACAAAAGACAGATGAAATCTAATATTAATAATTGATACATGTCGGTATACACAGCCTAATATTTTATAATTAAAAATAGCCTACACAATCAAGATAGACTATTTACTTTTTAGCCTATTTATTAAATCCAGGACATTGGTTAATGAAACATGGATTAAAATGAAGATACAATTAATACAAAACGAAATTCGCTTTAAAGAAAGGGTTTGTGCTTTTTTGAGGCCTCTGTGAAAGTTTGAAAGTCTTTTAGTGCCGCTTTCTGAGTGTTCGCGTCCTTAATGGAGAACTGTCACGTAACATTGTTGGCGCCCCATACAATAGCAGCATGTTGAAATTATGTGCCAAAATGTGTTTTCTATTAGGCTACAATGAAAATATTGTACAGTAGCCTATCAGATAAGGTCAGGTTTGCCGAAGTGCGTTTAATTTAGGCTATTTATTTTTGTCCCTGCGCGCCGATCGGAGACGGAGTTCACTGCTGATATTCTGAGAGCTTTCTAGTCTCGCGGCTGTCATCAGCAGCGCCTTGTATCGCCCAATCAGCGGATGGCGGGCGGGTGCGGTTTTGAAAATTGGTCAATAACGTTGGTGCGGATGGATGGCGGACGGATGATGAGTTTTGTGATGCGGTTGCGGATGAAATAATAGCCCATCCGCGCATCTCTATTGTCCATCATATGCACACTTCTGAATCTTGCCGGAAGTAGTAGGGTCATACGGGAACTTTTCGCCTTCTCTTTTATGAGTACTGGGAATTTGGATATACTAACGTTACTCTTGTCACATACTGTAACTATGGAAGTATGAAATTTCGGAAGATTTTGATGTGAACTTCTCTATTAAATTAAACTATTAAATTACTTGCTTTTGATACTTTATGCAAACCAGTTATTATTGCCTCGTTGTTATTATATGTATTTTAAGTAATTTTAAAGGGGATTCACTTAGGCTATTTTTATTACCACAAAAAATATCTGATTACTCAATTAATTGTCAAAATAATTGACCAATTACTCGATTACCAAAATAATTGTTAGCGACAGGCATAGATTAGTTAAATGATAAGTAAAATGCACTCGCGTTGTTTCGCATTTTGTGACTTTCAGTCAAATAAAATACTTTTTTTCCAGTCATATTTTATCATTGAAGATTTCTAAGCTAACGTTTCTTAAATATATCGTCTCGTTCTTGTGAACCCAATACCGTGTATCATATCGTCTCATGATCTAAGTGTATCGTAGTACTGTATTTGTAAAAATTGGTTCTAATTGCTTTAAAACTTTTTAATGTTGGGCAAAATGTGTGTTTGCGTGTTTGTTTTAATAGCGCCCTGTACAGGCTAGTGTATGGTTTTATAACCCCTTTCATAACCTCAAAAACTGATGAAAAAAATTAATATATACTAAATAAATTAATATAAATATATAAACACACACATGTAAATATATGTCCATGTGTATAGGCTATACGATTATATATTGTAAGTAGGGATGAGTCGCGATCTTCGAATAGTCGAACTGCGTTCGAAATTCGATCATAGAATTGCTTATTCGAATATCGTTATATTTTCGCACAATTCCAATGTGACATAATTGACAGCGCGCCTACTGTCACAGATCGCGCAGCAGAGTATTTTTCTATCAGGGACACAAGGTGTCACTAACATGAATGAAACCCCCTCCTGCGCGATCTAGGATACCAGTGTTTTATACATAGTGTAAACAAACAACAGAAGAAGAGCATTGTCTGACCGTTAACTCTGCGCGCAACAGAGGTACGTGGGTATATAGTAGACTAACCTTTACCGTCTATAGTAACCGTCTATGGTAGTAACAGTCTATGGTAGTAAAGTAGGCTACATTTACTTCACTACGTTGGGCGACGTTCCTCTCGTTACTTTATTTTAATGCAATACATGTTGTTAAATGCGTAGTTTATTCCAAGCGCGCTGTATCTTTTTTATGGGCATGAGCGATGCTCCATTCACAAATTAATCACTCTTTTGAGTCGATTCGGTTCAAAGACTTCATCAAACAAGTTGGCAGATCTGTCTAAATCGGTTCGCGAATCAGTTTGAATGATCTGTTCACTTCAGTTCCTCGCGCACTGAATCGTCTGAAGCGCTTTCAATTCACACTCGACAGAGTCGTAACAGGAAGATTTAACCCCCTGGGGTCGGCTATCGCGCCGGCGCGATTGTATCGCTTTTTTTCTTATCAGTGTAAAAGAGACTCAAAATACTCGGTTAATTTTGATCTTACATATAAGTGTTGTACATCATTAGATCCTGTTAAGTTTCTATTTTTTTTGTGGATACTCACAATAAAAACAAAGTGTTGTGCTTTTCACCAAATAAAGAAAAACAAACATGATGCGAGTTCTGCGTTCTCTCTGTCAGTGAAGTCCATTCTGAAACGCGTCCTAAGATTAACTGTAACTCCGCGATTACTTGTCACACAGGCACGAGAGGTTTTTCTTTATGAAGCTTAAATTCTCTTCTTTTAAATGAAGTAATTTATATAAAAAACAAATATTCTCAGTTTATGCAATCTGTATGAAAAGAGAGTGCTGTCAGTATTTTTTCCCCCAGCTCATTACACTTCATTACGCGTTAATCTGACACGCCCACGGAGGACGCGCGCTATTCAAACGCAAATGTCGAGGCAAGCCATGACAATGCCCACATCAGCCGTTCCACCGCGGCGGTAAAATGTGTGGTGTATTTGCTGCCTTTTACCACTAAGAGGCGCTACAATCATAGACTCTGAAAAGTGTTTGTTTATTCCGGTTTATTCTCTCTAATGCGTAATCTGCTGCCGCACCGCGCTGATTCAGAGCGATTGAAAGCTGGTAGCAGAAGAATTCAACAAGTGAAATGTAGTTAAAATAATTCATAATCACAATACTGAAATTAGGCTACTGAAATGTAATTGAATAAATAATGAAAACATTTCAACATAAAACATTGCAATAAAAACATTTAGGCTACATGAATGAGGCTTTACAACATTAACAGCGTACAGACGGTAGCTCAGTGATCAACGCAACGACACGAGCTTCGAGGAGCTTCATTCGACGGCCGAGATCGAATCTCAATGTAGCATACATGTTGTTAACCGATGTTGGCCTACAGCGTTTATATTTTACCACCTTGATGCTTAAATAGGTAACTGTTTATATCTGTCAAGTCAAGAGTTTTGTTTGATTATCATTACAACATAAATTTGCTACATTCCTGTAGAACCGCAGCCGCTGCACAAACGACAAAAACTGATGAAGGAAGATTGTCAGCCGATTGCATCAGAAAATGAAAAAGAAGAAGCTCGTCTTTAGTCTGCTAAATTATTGTGTAATGTAAAAGAACACAAAAATTACTTATGTTTGAAACCAAGTTCGAACATTTCAAGGTTTAAATAAAGTGTCGGGACAGTTTTTTTTTTATTTAAAGGTGCAATGTGTAAAAATTTTGAGTATTTATTAACAGAAATGCAATATGACATCCATAACTATGTGTTCAGTGGTGTATAAAGAACTTACTTAATAAACCGTAATGTTTTTATTACCTTAGAATGAGGCATTTATATATACATAGGCGCGGGAATCCCCTTCTATGAAGGTCGCCATATTGTGACGTCATGTTTCTACAGTAGCCGAACGCGAACACACAGCGTTACAGAGCGCGTTTCGTCACTACATTGAAAGAGAAGCCGCAGGAAGCTAGAAGAAGCTAGTCATAAACACCGTGAGTAGTGACTTTTCCCTTGTCAGTGGTGTAAATATGTAGTTGGATTGTTTCATGTAACTTAAGTCTTCTCCCTTGCTGTGTTATGGCTTTGCTATGTGGGGATAAATGTGCTGGTTAAGTTCGTGAGACAGCTGATTAGTAGGCTACTCTTGTCATTGACCGTAAAACAGTTACAGGAATCACCAACCCGTCGATCTTGGAAGCATTTTAAGTCGATCGCTTAGAGTTTCCAAAATCAGAGAAAAAAAGCCTATTGTGTGTAGTAAGTGTGTCTAGGGGATGCGGAGGCGCGCGCGCTGTCATAATCACGTCATTTTTGCACCTTTGGGCTCATGCGGACGCGTCGAGTTTAAACAAGGCTTTACGCTTTAACCAGCTCAGCCACAGTAACAGCTCATATTAGCCAGCTAAACTTTTACTACCCTGTTAGAAAAAATATATAGTTGCATAGTTTCATGTGGGTCTTCTCCCTCGCTGTATTATGGGTTTGCTTTGTGGGGAGAATGTGCTGGTTACGTTCGTGAGACAATCAGCTGATTACTATTATTATATTATGTAAGGTGCATTGTGTAATATTTCTGAGGATCTATTGACAGAGATGCAATATAAAATCCATAACTATGTTTTCAGTGGTGTATAAAGACCTTACTTAATGAACCGTTATGTTTTTATTACCTTAGAATGAGACATTTATATCTACATAGGCGCGGGAATCCCCTTCTATGAAGGTCTGGAGGTATGTTTCTACCGTAGCCGAAAGCGAACAAACAGCGCTAAAGAAACCTCATTGCTTGACTTACTACTCTCTGCTGCTGACTCAGACTCAGACGACGACATATTTTGTCTTACGTCGGCCACCGTAGCTTCTCATTCGAGTTTGAAAACCGAGGGATAGGCCGCGAGTGACTTGCTGTTTGCAATTTGCAGGATTCACCACTAGATGCCGCTAAAAATCCCACACTGCACCTTTAAAACAGGGTTGCATCGGTTTAGAGTTTATTTCTTTTGCGATGCAAAATAAGAAACACTAGGCTAATCTTATTCTTGCGACATTTTAAATTCGTATTGCCAAAGAAATTACAGCTAAATTAAACAATTAAAACAGTACAAAACGAAAATTGTCCAAAGAAACATATTTAAATTAAAAACATGCGTTTCTCTTTGCCTCTCTCGCGCTGGATCTCTTTTTAACAAGTTTATTTAGTCTCCCTCGCTCTGATAATACTACTGTATATGTCGCTGCGTGTCAGCCATACAAATCACGAAAAAATTATTTAGCCTTTAATTGTTGCTTCAAAGACACAGCATGCCTTGTTGAATTCACCGTACAATAACTTCAATTGAAATTTTGTGTGAAAAAAAACTTTAAATAGGCTACAATAAATAAACTACAATATTTATAATATACTAAAACTACTATTATAAATTTATATAAAATATGGGGCCTACATTTGGACACAGATTTATCCTTACAATAATTTTGCCTGCTCATCAGGCTGGCTATCCGACACTCTCCATATGAAAGAGGAACATTAACACCTTTGTTCAGCAACTGTCCCTCCAACCCCCCACAGGCTATCGGAGTCTGAGGCTGACTTAACACAAAGAGAAGTCGCAATTCACACTTAAATCGCTATTCTAGACAGTGTTGATAATGAAGGAATTAAATGGAATTACATGTAGCCTAGTGATATTTCTGTCATAAAAGTTTATTACTAAATATTTCATTATTTCAATAATTGATGAAATAAAACTGGTTTGGGGCAGCTTTTTCCAAGCAAAACTAAATATAATCTGAAAAAACGCTTGTTAATTTGTTGTCATGAACAAAATGTTCAACTCAATATTAAATTCTACAGGGATCTTTGGATCCTTACAACCAGGCATGCAATTTGTGAATTAAGTTTTTATTTGATTTTGTATTATTCAAATAAATATCGAAACACGGTGCTTCGTGGTAATGCTGCTAAATTAAATAACATTTATAGAACAATTATGAACTTAAATGAAACAATATCGCAACATTTCGACAAATACATTATTTGATCTGTTTTTACATTTTAATTCAGGGCGATTTAGCCTACATTTAATTAGAGCGAGATTTTCACCCTTGTCATTTTCTCATTGGGAAGCGCTTACATTGCATGTTTGAGTAGATCCTCTGTTCCTCTAGTTTTCATATGGATTAACCTATAATCAGATAACATTTATTAGCCTAAATATTTAGACATTTAAAGGCTTTAGACATAGCCGATTTCTTATCGTGACTGAGCTGAAGTGGCTTTCGGTTCATTTTTGTGACGCGCAGTTCCTCGGAGACAGAGACGACAGATATACTGTTTTTGTCGTTAGCCTAATATGAATACAAGTTTACAGTTTTGAACGATGTAAGCTACTCTACTCTTATCTGTATGACCAAAAAATTACGGAGTCGCCTACTAAGTTATTTTAGCTGTAATAATGAGAAAAATAAATTAATCTAAATGAACGCGCCGCCGCGTTTGTCGAACACTAACTCACCATGCCAGAATAAAACCCGACTTTAGAAAAATGCATAGGGCCACTCGGCGTGGTGTGCCAAAACACTTAATTATAAACTTCAATATTTCATTCAAAATAATCTCAACACGCTTTGTGAAATTTGAAAAGCCGTGCATGCATTAAGGCCACTGGAACTAATGAACAACTGAAACGCTGGTTTTGATTTTATTGTTTGTCGTTTAAACGTGCCTGTTGCATATCTCTATTTTATATATTTGATATTGGTGAAGTAGCCTATAGCATTGATTAGCTGTGGAGGGAGGGGTGTGGGGGGATTAAAATAATTCAGCAGAAGCAGGGATGTTTAGACCAGAAGGAAATCACAATCCCCCCTGGCAAATCACACTTTACTTAAAACAATGTTTTTAAAAACTCTAGGTTGTAGGGAACAGACCTCTCTGCCATGCGCGCGCACGGTTTGGAGCACAACATCTGTCTCGCATGCACGCTCGCTCTAGATAGATTACGGGATATTTTAACTAATTTGCGGTATAATAACTAGTCGATCACGAGTGGCTCAACAGGTATCTATAGATAAACTATATCCTTCAGGAATTTGACCGACCGGGTTGACACTTCAGCGTGAGAAATCGGGGGTGTGGCATGAGAGCCTGGAATAAAAAAAATAATATATATATAGCCTATATATATAGGCTATATATAATTTATTTTTTTACAGAACTGCTTTTGAAATTACGATTGGTAGCCTATTATTATACAGATGCAAAGTCGTTCTGTTGGATACTATTTTGTTTTTTTGTATTTTTACTTGTATTTTTAGTGTGAAATGGAAATGCATGATAATTGTATTTTATAAATATAAGCAAAAAAAAAAAACTGTATGGTGTAACAGAGTTTTAGAGCTAGACAAATCTCTTTGCAATAATAAATATAAAATTTACAGCAGACCATGTTTGTGCGGGATTTGAACCCGTGTCATCTTGATGATGAACCGTAAGTTCTACCGCTCAGCTATGAATTTTCTCACTGAGAAAAACCCAAACGTCTGTTTCTGACATGAGCGAGAAAACGTTTTGTCTTTAGCCTGTGAGAGTGTAGGCCTACTTTAGCCTTTTAAAGTTTTAAAAGATTATATCTTATCTGTATGACCAACTATTTGTTGTAGGCTTATTTGGAAATTATCATAACTTGTAGTATTTCATCCTTAGGCTACTGTTAATAGACATTAGCCCCACTTACATTTTGCTAAATGTCCCTTTGCGCCACCTGGCGGTCATTTCGCGAACGACTTTGCAATGCGACTGGTTTATTTTTACCGCGGTGGATGGCTAAAAATGGTATGTGGATGGCTAAAAGGTGTGACTATAAATGTGCTTTTGGCTTTCATTTAAATTTTGATTGTTTGTATGTATATATATATATATATATATGTGTGTGTGTGTGTGTGTATAAACATTTATTTATTTATATACACTACCGTTCAAAAGTTTGGGGTCGGTACGATTTTAAATACTTTTAAAAGAATTCTCTTCTGCTAACCATGGCTGCGCTTATTTGATTAAAAATACAACAAAAATCAGTTATAGTATTAAATATTATCTCCAGTGTAAATCAGCTGTTTTCTGTGTGAATATATAGTAAAGTGTAATTTATTCCTGTGATCAAAGCTGAATTTTCAGCATCACCAGTGTCAGTGTCTTCAGTGTCAAATGATCCTTCACAAATCAGTATAATATGAGGATTTGATGCTCAAGAAACATTTATTATTATTATCAATGTTGAAACAGTTGTTGGTCTGTCAGTTGTACAGTTTTTTTGTTTGTTTTAGGATTCTTTGATGAATAGGAAGTTCAAAAGACTTTTGTAACATTATAAATGTCTTTACTGTCACTTTCGATCAAATTAATTATTCCTTGATAAATAAAAGTATTGTTTTCTTTCCTCCAAAAAATAAAAATAAAATTCTCACTGACCCCAAACTTTTGAACGGTAGTGTATATATATTGTCCTTGCATTCTTTCTTGTGTGACACCCCTGAATGAAAGGCTCATTAGTATGCAGACTGCTCAGGTGAGAACTGCCTAATTATTCATGAGGGGGTTGGGCCGTTCCGCCCATCCGCATATTGCCTTTGCAAACAAAAAAATGTTTTTCACAATTTAAAACAATCTATTGTTTTATGTGAATGATAAGGCAGAATGGTTTTCAGATCAATTTGAAGCAAAAACTCTAGGCGATAACATCCACTAGTCAAAAGTCTTGTGGACAAATATTTAGTATGTTATTTGTTATTATAAACTTTATTTTTTAGTTTTTTCAATAACCACGCATAAACAATATTCTCTCAAAAATACAAACATGTACATACATGTTGCTCACATATTATGGTAGCCCTGTGTGTGCTATATAGAGTGTAATTTCACCTGTGCCATTAATATGTTTATAAGCAACTGAAAAAAGCACAAATGTCAGAGCATGCCAAAACATCTCAAGGACCCCGAAAACACCTCAGACCACAGAGGGTTAAGAACACCAAGAGCGTTGGATGAAGTGGCCGTGGACCTACAGTTTAGTCTAGTGAAAGCAAATCTGCAAATGCATCATATTTTTGCCAGCGATGAAGATCTAGTTGAACATCTTCGTATGATGTCTGTGAATGAATGATTCCACAGGACAATACATTCTAGTTCATTTCATTCAGGTAATACATTTTACAACCAAACAGATTATTACTCGACGATAGCACTACAAGTATGATGACATTATCCGTTTTTTGGACATATACATTCATTTATAGGCTGCTACATTAAATAAGCTACCATTGTCCACAGTTTATGAAATGAACACCCGCCATCCCGTGGTAATGTGTGTATTGCGCAGTAAAACACAAATAGTTTTGATTGAAACTAATTTGTTTAAAAAGTAGGCTTTTGCAGTAACAAGGCAGGTTTGCATAAAATCATTATGACATTATTATTATTTTTTTTTATCTAACGAGCATCTGGTTTGGCGATGCAAAAACGGACTGTCGTGCTTATTGTTTTTTCTTCTTCTATGTTAACTACCGGTATGTTAAAAAAAACGACGAAAACATGTTAATTGTTCGAATAATAAACAGTATGTTTGATGATAAATCGCTAAAGATGAAATTGGCCTCCCTTTCTGTCATTGTGCGTTTTTTTTTTTTTTTGATTTTCGAACGATAATCGACTTTTGCTCCTCGATTTTCGAATGGCATTTTTGGCAGAAATTCACATCCCTAATAGTAAGGTATAAACTAGTGTTTGAGTCTTAGTTGTTTTAGCTTCTTTAGCTGACATGGACAAATGACTAAACGGCACTTTGCCACCTCAGCAAAACCAAGACCGATCCACTAACACACACACACACACACACACACACACACACACCGTCCTACTCCATTAAAGACCAAATTGGAGAGAAAGAAGAACCAAAAGAAAAGAAAAAACACTCTTAAGGTTTATATGCAATTTTACAAAACGGGTGTGATTTGAACAAACCCCTCACCTCATATATCATAGAAACTTTAGGCTTTGTGTGTGTGTGTGTGGTGTGGTGAGTGAGTGTGTTTATGTGCGCATGTGTGTATGTGCGCGTGTGTGTGTGTGTGTGTGTTCATGTTTAGATTCCAGTATTTTGGTCTGACGTTCTTCCTGCATCTGCAGTTTACCGCATCTGTGCTGCGAGAGTCTGAACAGGAACCAGATACTTCATCCCTCTCGGCACAAACACACACGAGATCGATCGACACGGCGACGCCACATGCCATACTGCGCTGGAAGAAGGCGTCACACACACACACGACGACGAGGTTTGTGAAATATTCATACAATGAGATGAACTTAAAACTCAGAGGAAGAGAAACTCATCAGCGCCTGTGACAGAATCAAACCCCTTTGAACGCAAACGCACAAGCAGACTCCATTAACAGACCATCACAAGGGGAAAATAACACTCTCTCAGACAGACAGACTAATGACACTGAAACATGCAGATCTGAGACACTTGGAGAGGGGCTGATATGATGCCTGTGTGGTTGTTGAGGGGAGATAATTGCCAGCGTAGCATTAGCACTCTTATCCTGCAGACGGCCCAGACAGAGAGAGAGAGAGAGAGATACAGAGAGAGAGAGAAAGAGAGATACAGGGACCTATCTTCAGGGATGCAAACAACGCGCTTTTCGGCGCCTCCCGCTTTTTTCACGTTGGTGAATCGTGCAGATCCGAAGAGTTTTTAATTTCACCAACAGTAATTCTGGATTGCCTCCACCAAACAAGTAAATAGGTAGCCTGGCATGCCAGACCTACATCAAGATGTTAGGTCTGGGAACTCTCCATAGACATACCTCAATCCGAGGGGCGGGATAAACGGTTACCTTTCAAAATCCCTCTGCACGCAATAGGATAGCGCTACAACCAACCAGAGCAACGAACGGTTGTGGATGAGTAAGTCCCATGCGTTTTTCCACCAGCGGAGCTAATTGATATATTAAACTTTTGCCGTATCAGGTCGGTAAAACTCCGAACACATCTTCCTTTTTTAAGAATGACTTAAGTGACGTTCTCTTAACTCCAAGTCCTCCAGAGTCGCGGCCAAAGCCGATTCGAAAGACCGCTGCATCTTCATTGTTTTCAAGTAGCAGGAAAATCACCTATGGAAATCACGCGGAACGTCATGAACTGTGCCGTCATTGTGTTAAGCCCGCCCGCCGACTCTATACACGATGTGATTGGCCTGACCAGTTTTTAGTTTTTACAGCTCAAAAGCCTATGGAGAGTTGCTAGACCACACTGGCTGCGAAATAATTTTCGCTGCCGCTAGGGTGCGTCTAGATTTCTAGGCTAGTAAATAGGAAATAAGCAAACCAGAACACTGCGCGCCCAAAACAGCAGTATGCGCGCAAGCGTGAACCACTAGTGTTTCTTCTTGCTGCGTATCTTTTACTCCAACACGTCGCTCGCGAGCTACCAGTAGCTCGTGGCCTGATTGGAGGTAGCTCGTCAATGGGTCATTCACATGTCATGTCTTTTGCGCACTCAAGTTCGTTATTTCAAATGTAGGCGCGCGGTAAGCGCACTCATAATTGAAGCGTCGCGCTCATTTTTTCCAGGTGGAGCGAGACGAAAACACCTCAACTTTTCAGAATGCCGCAAGTGCACCGCAGGTCATGTGACAAGAACCAACCAATCAGCTTCATCCTTTCCGTAAAAACATTGAAAACTCAGTCAACATGAAGGATGGGGGTGCACCCAAACACTACGGGTGTTTTTCTCTTCTCCGTAAATAAATCTTGTAGCAGAGCTACAGCAAGCGTTTTTCGGTGGTGGAAATCCATTAGCTACTATAACTTATTTGTTGTTGTGGAGAGCGCAGTGCATGGTTGCATAGCAACGACAGAAGCCACGGGAAAATCGGACCAAATTTTACTATCAGTAATAAAAGATAAGCTAATGTGCATTGTAAATGTCAGTAATTTATCTTTTTTAACTCATTCTTTTTATAAAAATGATTTAAAGGCTGAAATATGTGAGGTTGATCTTTTTATAAAACCTTTTTTTTGTCAAAAACTTTATTTGAATTTCATTTTACTCTATGTGTGTCACGGGGTGGTTGTGGAAAGGAGAGCGAGGACTCAAATGCAGAGAATGAATGTTTAATGAAAAGTGGAAAATAAATCCAGAATATAACAAAACAAAGCAGGGAACGGAACAGGTGAAGAATCGGAACACGAGTAGACATTAGTGGTCGACCGATATGGGTTTTTTGATGGCCGATGCCGATATCTTAGAGAGCGGGATGGCCGATGGCCGATATAAAGCCGATATATATATATATATATATATATATATATACACACTTTATATTTATATAAATCAATATTGAATAAATTAGATACATTTAATAAATCTTTTAAAATCTTTAAAATAAACATGCTTAGGCCCTATACTTTAGATGGCAACTTCTTGAATCTGCAATCCTATTACAGTATTTTTCACAAATAAAGTTGTTGTTTAAAAATGTATGATATGTGAATAAAAGGAAGTAAACACTAAGGGCACTCCGTAATCTGGTAATTTCATGCGCACTGATAATCATATTTTTTCAAATAAAGACTTTTTTTTACTTTGACTTTTGACAAGGTAACGCTAATTTTACATACAGCACACAGTGAAAACGACATGAATATGAAACAGTGGGACACTGGATGCACATCATATTTAAAATGAAGGATTTAAAGTTTTTCGATCGAGTCTCCTGTGAAGCTGATCTTCTGTTTGCATTCACTCACCTCACACGGACCGTCACTCGCAGGAACACGTTTATGCAGGCTACACATGCACATTTCACAAGATATCACAGCTGGATTCGAATAAAACTGCAACGTTTGTGAAATTAAATGTTTATTAGATATTCAGAGATTTGTTTAAATTATGTAGATGCGCATTTGCTGAATGTTGATGGTAAATGAAGCCTGATTGTTTGCCTTTTCGGTTACAAATAATATAAAAGCTGATATATCGGCCGACCACTAGTAGACATCATATGTAACGAACAAGCACAGGACTAGAACCACAAGGAGACTAAATAGGGGAACAAACAAAGGA
>JARWKJ010000014.1:39451482-39458982 GCA_029959095.1 Rhinichthys osculus
AACGGTCCGTGACGTCACTGGCATGGTAGGCTACCTTGACAGCTCCAGCAAAACAGCATCTCAAGAGCATAACAGATCGAGAGGGGGGTCTTATTGCATCGTGATCTGTCCAACAAGCGAATATAACACCTCCGATGCCATCAAGGACCGAATAACCTGTTTGCAAAATGACTGTGGCATAAATGTGACCACGGCGGGTCCTGTAAACAAGTTCTACTCACGCTCGTGATGTTCATCTTCACTGTAGATCACCTTGTTAAATGAATCCGACATCGAGGATGCTATCCAATATGTGACCCTGGACCACAAAACCAGTCACATGGGTATTTTTTTTAAATTGAGATTTATACATCACTAGAAAGCTGAATAAATGAGCTTTCCATTGATTTATGGTTTATTAGGATAGGATAGTTTATTAGCCGAGATACAACTATTTGAAAATCTGGAATCTGAGGCTGCAAAAAAATCGAAACATTGAGAAAATCACCTTTAAAATTCTCCATTTATGTTCGCGATTGTGCTGCATTCACTCACAAAAATAAATGTTTTGTATATTTATGGTAGAAAATTTTCAAAATATCTTTATGGAACATGATCTTTACCTAATATCCTAATGATTTTTGTCATAAAAGAAAAATTGATAATTTTGACCCATACAATGTATTGTTGGCTATTGCCACAAATATACCCGTGCGACATGTGAATGGTTTTGTGATCCAGGGTCACATATAAGCAATTTCCATCGACGACACCCGCAAGATCTTATTACTGTGATTTCAGCTGCTTTTAAACTGTGTATGAGAGATGCGGCGGCGCGCCTTGCCAGTTTAAATTTGACGAGTGCACACGCCTGAACACAATGCACAGCTGTCACAGCGCGTGCACTAAACTAAATTCTTGTTATCGTCATATTGCATGTAAAGTGTCAAAAACACAAGGCTCTATGTGTATCAGTATGTTCTACACTCACCGGCCACTTTATTAGGTACCCCATGCTAGTAACGGGTTGGACCCCCTTTTGCCTTCAGAACTGCCTCAATTCTTCGTGGCATAGATTCAACAAGATGCTGGAAGCATTCCTCAGGGAGTTTGGTCCATATTGACATGATGGCATCACACAGTTACCGCAGATTTGTCGGCTGCACATCCATGATGCGAATCTCCCGTTCCACCACATCCCAAAGATGCTCTATTGGGTTGAGATCTGGTGACTGTGGAGGCCATTTTAGTACAGTGAACTCATTGTCATGTTCAAGAAACCAATTTGAAATGATTAGAGCTTTGTGACATGGTGGAAGTAGCCATCAGAGGATGGGTACATGGTGGCCATAAAGGGATGGACATGGTCAGAAACAATGCTCAGGTAGGCCGTGGCATTTAAACGATGCCCAATTGGCACTAAGGGGCCTAAAGTGTGCCAGGAAAACATCCCCCACACCATTACACCACCACCACCAGCCTGCACAGTGGTAACAAGGCATGATGGTTCCATGTTCTCATTCTGTTTACGCCAAATTCTGACTCTAACATCTGAATGTCTCAACAGAAATCGAGACTCATCCGACCAGGCAACATTTTTCCAGTCTTCAACTGTTCAATTTTGGTGAGCTCTTGCAAATTGTAGCCTCTTTTTCCTATTTGTAGTGGAGATGAGTGGTACCCGGTGGAGTCTTCTGCTGTTGTAGCCCATCCGCCTCAAGGTTGTGCGTGTTGTGGCTTCACAAATGCTTTGCTGCATACCTCGGTTATAACGAGTGGTTATTTCAGTCACTGTTGCCCTTCTATCAGCTCGAACCAGTCTGGCCATTCTCCTCTGACCTCTGGCATCAACAAGGCATTTCCGCCCACAGAACTGCCGCTCACTGGATGTTTTTTCTTTTTCGGACCATTCTCTGTAAACCCTAGAGATGGTTGTGCGTGAAAATCCCAGTAGATTAGCAGTTTCTGAAATACTCAGACCAGCCCTTCTGGCACCAACAATCATGCCACGTTCAAAGTCACTCAAATCAACTTTCTTCCCCATACTGATGCTCGGTTTGAACTGCAGGAGATTGTCTTGACCATGTCTACATGCCTAAATGCACTGAGTTGCCGCCTTGTGATTGGCTGCTTAGAAATTAAGTGTTAACGAGCAGTTGGACAGGTGTACCTAATAAAGTGGCCGGTGAGTGTAGATGCCTGCATTACTGTAGTTCTTAAAGTGACAGCAGTCTATATAAGGCTACGTCTACATTAATCCAGATACATTTGAAAACGGCGTTTAAAAACGCTCTCCGTCCACACTAGTGTTTTCAGGCGTTTTCCGACATTTCAGTGTGGATGAGAAACTTTTAAATTCACCTTACTGCGCATGCGTGAAACCTCACAAAAGCTCACTGAGATGATACAGATGGAAAAATAAATAATAAAGTTATCGGTCAATTCTTCTAACAGGATCATTTTATTTAGCAAAATATCTGACCATTTACTGATGCGTCCAGGTCGCACTCAGTCACATATGTTTGGTCTAAAATGCAACCGCTCTCGTGTTTTGCCGCAGGACAGCAGATGTGAGTACATTATCTGTCATCTGTCCAGGACTGTGATATGAAGAGTGTGCAAAGTAACATATTTTAGCAACAGTGTGAAAGTGAATAGCACATAACAGGCACTATACCGGTAAACATGAATATCTATTGGTACAACATGGATCACATGACTAAACTTACGTCATCGTTTTCCAATACCTCCGGCTTCACAGTCCACACTAAACCGCGAAAACGGCGTTTTCAAATTTATCCGCTTTGGGGAGCGTATTCCAGAAGCTACGTTTTCGTTGACTTAAAACAACATCTCAGTGTGGACGGAAGGCCAAAACGGAGAGAAAAATATACGTTTTCAAACGAAAACGTATTAGTGTGGACTAGTGGTGTGCACTAGTGATGTGCGGGCCGACTCGTAACCCGCGGACCCCGTTGGGGCGGGTAAAGAAATTGTCACTTTATTTGCGGGGCGGGTCATTATTATTGTTTTTTTTTAATCCATGTATGTTGCTTGCAATTTCCAGCCTATATTAAATATTTGGGAATATCTATTTTCGTATTTTATTAGGTTATTTGATAATACAAATGCCGTAGCAACTTAACTTGCGTGAGGTCCATAAACCTTTTGGCGTCACGTGACACGTCACGAAAGCGGCGCGCCAAGCAGCTCCGCAGCTCCCGCCGCCAGCCACGACAACAACAACAACAACAACGGAGAAATAAAAGTGAAGATGGAAGACGAGGTGCGGGAGAAATTGAGGTCGGGAATTTACCTGATTAAATTGAAAAGAAAGATAAGGTTAGGCTGCTAAATCTAATGTTTGGGAGCTGTTCTCAGAAATAGTTGCAGCAGGAGACAACAGTAGCTAGATCGGCTAAATCTACCTGAAGTGCAACTCGTGTGAAAAATATACAAACAGTAGCGCCACAAAACGGGCACTTCCAGCATGTCAAGACATATTTGTGGGGGGTCCGTCTAAGAAATAAAAAATGGTTTAGCCTATTAGATGAATACAAACGCTGCTTTGTAAATGTTGAAAATGTTTATTAGTATCTTATTAATATGACCTGATTTATGATTCATATTCATAATCGTGTCTTGTTGCCAGTTTACAGGGCGATGTTTACAAGCACTTTCAGGCTGAAATAAAGGCTGTTTTCATTTACATTACAATGCCTAGTAGTATGTCTATTTAACGGTCGCGGGGCGGGGCGGGTTGTAAAAATAGATACAGTGGTGCGGTGCGGGCTGGGGCGGGCCAAATAATTTCATAAAAGCGGGACCCGCGGGTTGGAAAAAAAGCCGACCCGCGCATCACTAGTGTGCACGAATTTTCGAATATTCGATCTGTAATTATTTTTCGAAAAATAAAATACTATTCAGATTAATTAATTAATCTGAGTTATAATTAGGGTTGGGTACCGATACTCGGTGCCAATAGGGAACCGGTTCCGACGTAAACGGTAGTAACCAGACCGAATAAGAAAGAAAATTTCGGTGCCTGATTTCGGTGCCTAACTTCATTAGGCACACACGCGGACACACACACACACACACACACACACAAGGTCTCTCGCTCTCTCTCTCTCCGCCGTGCGTGTGCTACCAAGTGTGGAGCACAGTTTCTTCTGTCTCGCATGCGCGCTCTTTCTCGCAAGGTTTTTCACGTGTAAAATTACGTGTCAGAACGACCTCTGGGTGTGCCGATAGTCTGAATCCCATATAGAATCAAGCCAATTCATTGGCCGATGGCGCGGGCGCCGCATCGACGCACTTACGTCGTCATACTATGCTGTCGCGCGCACGCCATCTGCTCCTCAGATTTCTCTGCCGAAAAAGGAAGCTGGTCGGCAGCGCGAGGAGCTTGGCTGCGTCCCGTTCCCTATTGAGAGATATGTTACACCAACCAGAGATGTTCTCTTTCATAGGTTCACTCAACGCTGCGTAGCTTAGAAGCAGTGAATTTGTAGGCTGCCGTATGACGTGTCGTTTGAACTGACGCGCTACAGCGATCTGTCACATTTCAAAGAGCCAAAACGTTATTTATTGTGTGAATCTCGTAAAAATATTGACAGAATCTGACAGCTGTGGATTTGTTCCATATCAAAAGTAACCTTCTCTGTCTTGTCTGTCAGTGTCCTCTTTGTCCGCGATTTCTCTGTGTGAAAAGGGTCAATTGCGTGAGTCTCACGGTCAATGCGTGAGAGTTGGCAGCTCTGCCTGCTAGTAATCTCTATTAATCTCCAGTATTATTACATTGTTTGATACAATATTGTTTCATTTGATATTATGTAAATATGAATTTTTATTTTATATTCAGGGTTCCCGCGGAGTCTTAAAAAGTCTAAAAAAGACTTAAATTCAGAAAGTGAAATTTAAGGCCTCAAAAAGTCTAAAAAACACAAGTTTAGGTCTTAAATTTAATTTACCCAAGTCTTAAAATTCTTACCTTCGTTAATTTTGTTAATTGTGGTCAAGCGTTGTCCGCCGAAAATAAAATGTTGGTTGTTTTGTTTTCTAGTAGGCTACGTGATGATGATAATCCCATGTGATAATCCCATTGCGTGATCACTGCAGGTATAACTCCTGTAAAGTAGGTGGCGGTATGTAACCCGCGCCGCCAATAAAGTGAAGGATGTTGGTTCACTAGCTACCTGCCCGCCGAATTCGTGCAAGTTGCAACGTTAAGTCGGGGCTGTCGTCGAGCGCGTAGTTTTCAAATATCATGGGGACAGGGGAAGTGTGTGTTTAACATGACTTGGCTCGATAAGGGTGAGTTTTGCAGCTGGTTACAAGCTGTCCCTAGCAATAGATATGAAGCTCGCTGCAAAATATGCAAGAAGATAAACAGCTAGGGACATTGGGTGTGAAGGCGCTCGAGCATTGCGAAAACGTTTACGTGCGGACCGAACAAGATCGCTTATATAGCAAGATTTGGTATAGCGGACTTAATCAAGAGAGATCTAATTAACACCATTAGCGGACCGTATGTCTTGATGTTCGTTGTTTACTCATTAAACTGCAAGAAAGAGATGATAATTTGGTGGATGATTTAAAAATATTCGTTAATCATCTGTAAATTGTGTAGTCATTTGAATGTAATCATAACGGTCGCCTGAGGGCGCTCAACGACCACGTCATCCGTAAGCGTGAGTTTCTAACAAAAAAAACAACAGTTTACTAAAAAGAATAAATACATTAAATAGTTTACCATTGTTAATTTGTGTTTATTTTTGTTTGTTGTTTTTGTATTTAACCCTTTCACACGTAAATTTAAAATATTCGAACTGATCCCCCAGCGTGAGTTTTTCTAGGCGACCGTTATTTAGAACCTGTCACTTTAATGTTTCCATGGTGACGCGTCATTGCTTGTCACGTGACACAGCGCAACCACAACAGTGCTGAATGAATGATGATCTGCTTTGATGTCATTTTCCCTTTTCTATTCAAAATATTCACAAATGTATTAGCTATAACATGAAACACTGATATTCCGATTGTCAAATATGTGCAAGTGGATGTGTTTTGTTGTTTAAACACCTTCATAACGATCGCGTTAGTTGATCGTTATGAAGGTGTCAGCACAAATCAGCTGTTTGTGCGATGGGCGGCGCCATGTTAGTTTACAACACGTCAATTCCTCAACTTCTCACGAAATACATGAAAGTGGCCGGAGAACTGGGAGAAGAATAGTTTAAAATGTAAAGCTACTTACACAATGTGTATCTGATATGAATAAAACGTGTCGTCTTATTAGAATGGAAAGGATTATTATTGCCGCTTCCATAGACATCAGTCAGTGTGTGTATTTTACAAACTTAAAATATGTTTAAGAATTTCTGGGATCATTCTAATGTTTCTATTTATGTGTCGTGTTGGTCTAAAACTTCACACATAATGGTCTTAAAAGGTCTTAAAAAGGTCTTAAATGTAACAAACTGAAACCTGCAAGAACCCTGTATATTGGTTTTATTATTACCATATGTTACTTGTATTTATATTGTTTAAAGATTTAAGTTAATATTGTGTCCAGTTTGGCCCTGTAAATTAAAGGTTATTATTTTTTGATAAAGTGTGTGCGGTTTCATTTTCTTAAGTACCGATTTAAGAACCGTTTAAGCACCGGAACCGTTTAAAAAATACCGAGTAGGTACTGGAATCGGATAAAACCCAAACGATACCCAACCCTAGTTATAATATCATCACCACAATGAGAAATCACATGAAATCCAAACAGTCGAATGAGGAAAGACAGCTGACCAACACTGCAGACATTCACGACTGCAGGTAAGCGCAGCTGGACCCCGCGTGATCCGACCGAGATGATAACTTATCTTATAGCAAAATGATTTTGAGACATATACTTCCTTTAAGTTTCGTTGAGGGAGACCGGTTTAAGAACAGAAAACGCAAAGTGCTGTTAGAAACACCGTTATCTTTTGTGTCTCTGAAGCGTCTGTCAGCGCAGCGCTTTTTCTCACTCGAGCATAAATTGCTGGCGGCGCCCCTGCATGTGGATATTGTTGTTTTTCTCAACATAAACGTGAAACAATATAAACACGATAATCATATGCTGACTCGAGTGTGTGGACGTTCTGTACGATATCTGGCGCAATCTGCTTTATTAGGCTTTTTTCCCCGTTCGCGCTGCTTAAGCATGCTTTTATTAATGCTTTTGTTTTTTATATTTTTTGTTTACACATAGGCATACTGTTTAATGTTTTCAACTAAAAGAAAACTTTAACATATATTGTAAGCTTGTTGTGTATATTGCCTAATCGTACACTTGTTCAGAAATGGTTAAAAAAAACGTAAAAAAAATTAAACTTAAAAAATAACGTCTTTTTCGTTAAACGTCATTTAAATAAACGAATATTCGAATATATTCGATTTTTATGAGCCCGAATATTGCAATGTGCAATATTTTTGAAAAATGCCCATCCCTAGTGTGGACATGGCCTACGTTTTATTCATACA
>JARWKJ010000014.1:39466482-39483982 GCA_029959095.1 Rhinichthys osculus
TAATATTTCAAACTGAAAGTGTTTTTGAGGACGTGCATCTGTTCTTACTGTCGTTTTGTGAATCTATGAACCGCCGTTCAGAGCGTAACTGGTTTCTCATGACCCTGAGAGGAATACAATCTCCACGAAAAGGCTTGAAAATGAAATCTTATTTATTCACTCCCCGAAAACCACATTACGCTGGACAGGAGCTGCAGGAGAGTGTTTGTCTGAGAGCATCGAGACTGAAGTAAACTGATGCTCTCTATTAGAGCTGAAGGTCTGTTCGCATCGGGACAAACAAGCCTTAAAATCAAAACCATGCGTCCCTATGGACTCTTTCACCTGCTGTGCCAATATTGCACTATTTTTTGTAGTGAATATTTTTTTCTGGTTGTTTAAAATACCCACTGAATAAAACCAGCTTTGAGTTGCTGATATCTGCAAATAATATTAAAATAAATTAATGATTAAATACATTAAAAATGACAATAAAAAAGCTGCAATATCAAAAACATTTTATCTGCAAAAAGCAAAATTAATAAATACAATAAAAACAACAAAAAATATAAAACAAATACAACAAAATAAAAGCGTAATAACATTTAAAAAACTGTAAAAAAAAAGCCAAATTCCTCAAAACAAAAAATACAATTAAAAAATATGTTTCACTTTAAGCTGTTGATATCTGCAAAATAATAAATAAAAATAACTATAAAAAAGTTGCCTAAATGTTTGACTTTGGACTGTTGATATCTGCAGTTGTAATCGAAATTATTCAACCCCCATTGCAAATCAGGTTTATTGGCATAATTTACAGACTTTCAGCAGTTTGCAATGAACAAATCAAACAAAAGTACTTGAAATAGCTCAAATGTTTCAAGTGGTTTCCCCACATTCAACTGAAAATGCAACTTTTAATGACTTCTGCAGTCTCAAATTTATTCAACCCCCTGAATAGAATCCCTCACAACAGCACAAATCTGCAAAACAGTTGTCTCAAGCACACCTGATGCCACTAATCAAGGGCTTCATTAGTTGCACCAGGTGTGCTTGAGCTAGAACACACAAAATATCTGAACTGGCTAGGTTTGTTGAATGTTACATTTGACTGCATGTCAGAAATGGATCAAAAGAATGGTCCAAAAAGTTAAGAAATTTCATCACCCTTCACAAACAAGGAACAGGATACAAAAAGATAGCGAAGGAATTAAATGTTCCTAGAGACACTATTGGAAGCATAGTTTGCAAGTTCAAAGTTAAAGGATCAGTGGTTGCTCTACCTAGACGGGGCAGAAAAAGGAAGGTATCAACGGCTGCAACCAAATTTCTGAGAAGGCAGGTTCAGAAAAACCCTTGAGTGACTGCAGAAGACCTGCAGCAAGACTTGGGCCCCATCCACACTACTGCGTTTTAGTTTAGAAACGGATAATTAAAACGAATACGATCTCCATCCACACCAGCGTTTTAACTACGTATTAGAATTGATCTCCGTCCACATTAAAATGACTGAAAACGCGGATCACGTGACCATTCACCAACACTGGGCATGCGCGTGCCGGTGTAAACACAACTTCATTGATAAAATGATCCCACCATGCTCTGGGTTAACCCCAAACCGACGCTCCATGTACGGTCAACGCCGCCGCTGCACACGGGAATTGTCACAGATCGCTGGAATAATAGCTTGACTCGGGCGCATGTAGGCAGTTATAGCGTTGTAAAATGCAGAATTTACTTGTACAACAGCGGCTAGCAAAGATATACGCCATGACTGATGACACCCAATCATAGAGCCGAGCGTGAGCCTCTACTACGTCATCGTTTCTAAAGTCCTCCGTTTTGACCCGTCTACACTAAAACGCCCTCCGGAGATTCAAAACGAAAAACGGATCGGCAGCGTTTCTAAACTTCTCCGTTTTGGGTCTCCGTTTTTACCGTTTTAGTGTGGACGAGAGGTGCAAACGTAGCAAAAGGTCTTTAAACGTTTTTAAACGAAAACGCAGTAGTGTGGACGGGGTCTTGGTGGAAACAGGCACTGAGGTTTCAGCTGCGTAGTAAGGCATGCCAGAACTCCAAGACATACACCACTATTGACCCAAAAGCACAAGAAAGTGCTCAAAATCATATAAATAAGCCATCAGTTTTGGGATTCTGTTCTATGGAGCGTTTATGGTTGTCAGCAGCCATATCACCCTGTAGCCCAAGACTGGTTGCCCACTGAAACTAAGCAGGGCTGAGCCTGGTTAGTACCTGGATGGGAGACCTCCTGAGAAAACCAGGTTGCTGCTGGAAGAGGTGTTAGTGAGGCCAGCAGGGGGCGCTCACCCTGTCTGTGTGGGTCCTAACGCCACAGTATAGTGACGGGGACACTATACTGTCAAAGAGCACCGTCCTTCGGATGAGATGTTAAACCGAGGTCCTGACTCTCTGTGGTCATTAAAAATCCCAGGATTTCCTTCGAAAAAGAGTAGGGGTGTAACCCCGGCATCCTGGCCAAATCTGCCCCTTGGCCTCTTCCATCATGGCCTCCTAATCATCCCCATACTGATTGGCTTCATCACTGTCTCCTCTCCACCAGTAAGCTGGTGTGTGGTGGGCGTTCTGGCGCACTATGGCTGCCGTCACATCATCCAGGTGGAGCTGCACACTGGTGGTGGTTGAGGAGATCCCCCCCTTCCATGTAAAGCGCTTTGAGTGCCTAGAAAAGCGCTATATAAATGTAACGAATTATTATTATTATAAAACAAACTTTTTAGCCTTATTGATCAGCGGTATGTGTGGCGGAAGAAGAATGAAGCATATGCTGAAAAGAGCCTACAGTTCAGCATGGTGATGCTCTGCGGCTGCTTTATATCCTCTGGAAACCTGCAGCGTGTGGAAGGCAAGATGGATTTATTGAAGTATCAGGAAATGCTAAGAGAAAACGTCATGCTCTCAGTGAGGAAGCTGAAGCTTGGACCTTCCAACAGGACAATGATCCAAAGCATACCTCAAATTCCACCAAGACTTGGTTGCAGAAGAAGTCCAAGTCACAGTCACCTGACTTGAAGCCCATAGAAAATCTCTGGAGGGATTTGAAGGCGGTTGCAGCAAGCAAACCCAAGAATATGACTGAACTGGAGGCCATTGCTCATGAGGAACGGGCTCAGATCCCTCAGAAACGCTGCCAGAAGCTGCTGTCTGGTTATAGATCTCGTTTGCAGCAGCTCATAATAGCAAAAGGGTGTTCTACTAAGTACTAAAGATGCTTGCCATGGAAGGGTTGAATAATTTTGAGACTGCAGAAGTCATTAATAGTTGCATTTTAAGTTGAATTTGGGGAAGCCACTTGAAACATTTGTTGTGTTGAGATATATCAATTACTTTTGTATGATTTGAATGCTGAAAGTCTGTAAATTTTGCCAATAAACCTGATTTGCAATGGGGGTTGAATAATTTTGATTACAATTGTATATATGTATTGACCATACTGTGTCAGAAAATGTTAAATATAGGATTTCTGTGTATAGAGCAGTTGTGTATTTGCACTGATTATCTAATTTGAATACAGTGGGACTCTTTCTCATGTGATACTGGTAAATTTCTGCATTTCTCTTGCAAACAGGCCTTGAAACCCCAAATCGACACAGATATGCGTTTAGTGTTGCTCATGCTTTTGTGTGAATGAAACAAACACAAACTGATGATTCTCACATTTACATTTATTAACACAATTACATAAGATTTTTTATCCAGTAACAGCATTAAAGCACAGCCTGATATAGTGAATGTTGAACAATTATTCCACGCACACACACACACACACACACACACACACACACACACACACACACACACCTGTGGGTTTGAAGGTCTGGAACTACAAGTCTTGAGCGTTTCACATCTATAATCTATAGATAAAGCATTTTTATTTATTACCATTTACACAACGAGCCGCATCAAAGTCGCCCGTGACGGATCCGTGCAACACGGAAAGCGTGAACATCATACAGCAGCGAGAGAGAGGAAATAACTAATATATGCTGGGAAAAAAATCAATCATCCTATGATTAGAATTTTGCGTCAGTTCACGGAACGTTCAAGGACTTTTCCATTAGTCTAAACACACACACACACACACACACACTCACTCAATCACTCACTCTCTCTTTCACAAACGAGACAGACCTTCATAATGCAAATGTTATTCTGAACTCAGAAATCTTAAAAAACTTTCTCTCGACTGGATTCTTAATAACTCGAGGGGAAAGTGTCTTTTATTTTCTCTCTCAGACTTGAAAAGCGTGAACTGTAGCCTGTTTTAGGACCATTAAGATTTAATTGCATATTCACACAAACACAATTTTTGTACTTTGATTAGGATCATTTTGGGAAAAATTATATTCAAATTTATGCTGTTTTTAATTCCGTATAATTCATTTAATTAATTATATAATGTTTATCACCACATTACAGTTTGAGAATGACTTTTATTTTACAGTGATGAGAATTTGAGCCCAGAAATGTGTTTAATTGTCACGTTTGGTCTGAAGCTAAAAGTCTTGAGCGTTTAACATTTAATCTATAGATAAACATTTTTATTTATTTCAATTTACACAACAATTCGAGCCAAATAGAGAAAAAAGAGGAAATTAAAAAAAATAATAATAATTTATATTACACATATATTTATGCTGTGTTTAATTCAGAATAATTAATTTTATTAATTTATTTTAATGTTTATTAATGCATTTCAGTTTAAGAATGAGATTTCTAATGAGAATTTGAGCCTGGAAATGTGTTTAATTGTCATGAAAAAATTGCATAAAAACCTTAATAGTCCTAAAATAGTTCCTTGCCCAAATATATATATTCCTTCTGATTTGGGGATGAAATACCAAATATATTGGGTTTTCTTGAAATTCTGTTGCAGATTTAAATCTTTTACACTGAAGTCGTCTGTATAATATATTCCTCTACCTCTCGCTCTGTGGATTACAGCAGACGGCGGGAAAGAAGCGAACACGACTGATGTTTTTACACGTGTATTTCACACCAACCAGCGACTCACACAAACACAAACAGACAAAAGCTAACCGAAACATTTCACAACTACACCACGAGCTCAAATAAAAACCATTCCTGAAAATAATTCCTATGATACACGATATGATTCTAGTCATTCAGTGCGAATGATGATTCTTTGATTATAAATAATGTAATTTCTCAGTCTCGTTTCAGGACGGGATCTTTAGACATTAACAAGTAAAAAGGACCATGAGTAAAATGTATGTTTGAGTGTGTTTTTATTTATTTATAAATCTGCATGTCTGCATGCAGCTGGAATGATAGAATAGTTTCGGTGAATCAAGTGAGTGATTTTGAGTGAATCAAACAATACATCAACGTGAGTGAATAAAAAAAATATACGACCAAAACCTCGCTTGACCTTCAAGCACAAAACACACGTATACACACGTCTTAATGACCTTCAGTCCTTTATCATCTCCATAAATAGTCAAAAAAAGAGGAAATTGCAAACACTATAAATAAAAAGAGGAATGAAACGGGTGTGGAGAGTGTAAACTGGATACAGCTGCCCGCGGGACACTAGGAAACGCAACCTTTGACCCCTCAGACCATGAAGCGATGCTCCTTGCCGTCGTGAGCCATGAGGATGACGTTGCGGTTGGAGGTCCAGATGAGCCGGGCGAGTTTGAGGGCGTTCTGGGATCCGGGCGACGCCGGCTGGACCGGGGGAACCTGATAGGTTTTGATGCATCGGAGCTGAGGAGCAGAATTCAACATCCCGATGCTTCCTAACAGAGACGTGTTCATCTGAAACACACACACAGAGAGAGAATAGTAGTCCTGTACGATTGTTGCTTGTCAGACTGTACGAACATGATCATCGCTGTAAGCATTGTCACACTGTAAGATCTCATTTGTCATTAATGTCAGACTGTACGACAAAAAACTGACGCACAGAAGAAAACTTGCCAAGAGTTTTACGTTCGGTGATAGTGAGCTTCATTAAATGCAAAGACAGATAGATAGACAGATAGAAAGATAGACAGAAATATGACAGACAGACAGACAGAAAGATAGACAGACAGATAGATAGACAGACAGACAGATAGATAGAAAGATAGACAGATAGATAGAAAGATAGATAGAAATATGATAGACAGACAGATAGATAGACAGAAAGATAGATAGACAGACAGACAGAAAGATAGACAGACAGACAGATATAAAGAAAGATAGACAGACAGAAAGATAGATAGACAGACAGACAGACAGAAAGATAGACAGACAGACAGATATAAAGATAGATAGACAGACAGAAAGATAGATAGAAAGACAGATAGATAGACAGATAGAAAGATAGATAGACAGATAGAAAGACAGATAGATAGATAGATAGACAGACAGACAGAAAGATAGACAGAAAGATAGATAGACAGACAGATAGAAAGATAGATAGATAGACAGACAGACAGAAAGATAGATAGACAGAAAGATAGATAGACAGACAGACAGATAGAAAGATAGATAGACAGACAGACAGATAGAAAGATAGACAGACAGAAAGATAGATAGACAAATAGATAGATAGACAGACAGATAGACAGACAGAAAGATAGATAGACAGAAAGATAGATAGACAGACAGATAGAAAGATAGATAGATAGACAGACAGACAGAAAGATAGACAGACAGATAGAAAGATAGATAGATAGATAGACAGACAGATAGAAAGATAGATAGACAGACAGACAGAAAGATAGACAGACAGAAAGATAGATAGACAGATAGATAGATAGACAGACAGAAAGATAGACAGACAGATAGAAAGATAGATAGATAGACAGACAGACAGAAAGATAGATAGACAGACAGATAGAAAGATAGATAGATAGATAGACAGACAGATAGAAAGATAGATAGACAGACAGACAGAAAGATAGACAGACAGAAAGATAGATAGACAGATAGATAGATAGACAGACAGAAAGATAGACAGACAGTAAGATAGACAGACAGAAAGATAGACAGACAGAAAGATAGATACATACGTGCCAACATGTACGCATTTTGCGTAGCGGGCACGCATTTTGACCTCAAAGTACGCTGGTACGATTTGTCACTCTAAACTACGCAAAAACCTGGTGACGCCTCTTTGCACGCGCAGTCCTCAAATCAAGCAACAGCAAAAGAAGAAGAATTCGACCAATCATAGCGCTGGGTTCATTCCCCACATTGCAAGCGGAGATGATTGACAGATGCGTAAGTCCTATAATTAAAAAGTGACTGAAAATCGACACCAATAAAGAATCCCTCTCGATCTATGCTCTCGATCCACGCGCCCGCCGTCTGACTGATTTAAGCGAGGACAGTCGGCCTACAGTCACGGTACTTCTGACTCCTAAAGGTAAACGGGCTGGGATGTTCATTTTAAAATGGATTGGTCGTTACACGGGACGGGAGTGATCCCATGGATTATTTAAAAAAAATACGTAATTCATGGTAACTCAGATAAGAGGAAGACATTCATTCAGCCATGCAAATTATAAAATGCTCAAGTAATGTTGAACAATAAATCTAAATAAAATTGAAATCGCTATGTCTTGGTGATTATGAAAGTGCTGTGATTTGTGGATGACTGATAACGTTAAGCGCGAATCCGGAGAAACAGGCGTTTATTTTTTCATTATCAGTGTTGAGAAGTATCGCATGTGTTACGTTATGTATTATGTTAACTAAAGTAGCCTACCGAATTATGTTACATATTTATTTTGTATGAAAACTAGCGAGTTAGTTGGTGAATTTGTGGATTAAAAATGACCGTTGTATGATAGCCTATCATGTAACGTTATCAGTGCTGCACGAGCTCTCTCACAAACACACACTCGCGCACACAGAGAGAGAAGATATTTATAAAATAAAAATTAACAGGCAAAGTTCTTGCTTGTGTTTTTTTATGTCAAAATTTCAAAGCTTTTTGTATTATCCATTTGTGTTTTTAAAATTCGTTAAATGACGGACGCTTTACTGTTAACAGCCCTCATTATATTATGTCGGATTCGTCTTTTTCGAACACTTATATTATTGGTCATGTGACAGGACTCCTGTCTATTCATTGTTAACTGTTTTCTATAAATATGTTTGGATTGGCTAAAGTTTATTCAGCTAATGCGTGTTCTGTTTGTAGCCTATTGTCCAAATGTCAAAATAGCACGTCACAAATATAAGCCCTTTTCCCTGTGGGATTTAATATCATATTTGTATATTGGAATAATAAATAAGTAGCCAATTTAAAATAAATAACATGTAGGCAACACACCTTTTTTTTTTTTTTTTGTGACTGTTATCAAGGGGTTTCTTAATTTTAGACTCAGTGACCAGCACAGATTATATGGAATACAATATCAATCATGAATAAAACAATAGTGTTGAGCAGGATTGAAACTTTGGACTTTCACTGTTGCATTGCAGTGCAAGTTAAATTTTGTATTTGTGTCAAATTAAAAAACCTTTAGAGGTCAAAACTAGAATTATGAAGATATGCATGTGTCTGTGTGTGTGTTGCATTCTCAAAATAATGTGGGGGGGGGGGGGGGGGGGGTTGTGCGGTGCGGTTGTACTCATAAAATTTTTTGTAGGTTGGCAGGTATGTAGATAGATAGATAGACAGACAGATAGATAGATAAATAGACAGGTAGTCATATATATATATATATATATATATATTTGTATTTAAATGTGTATCACTGCTTTGGAATGAAATTCAACTTGAATTAAGAGAGAGAGAGAGAGATGCCAGTAACACATGAGACGGCAAAAAACAGAAATTTGAACAAATATGACAAATCTGAACATGAGATCATACCATGTAAGATAAGTGAAACACACACATACACAGGAAGATATAGAGTTCCCACACACTGAGTCAGTCGGTCTACAAACCCTCAAAAAACATGACACACACACACACACACACGTGTTCCTCCAGTGCTCCAGAGAGGGGTAGGGCTTCAGTGGTGTCAGACGGCCAGTCGCCCTCATCCCAGCCTGGGCAACGAGAGGACGCCTGAGGACCCTGAGGACTCCAGTGTTCATTAGCACACACACACACACACACCATTCAGACTGCCTGGTTTACCCTTACAGTAATGAAACCATTAGCCAGGAATACATTCTTACACACACACACACACAGGAAGAGAAGACGACTCGACGGTGTTTCTGAAAGACCTGCTTAAGAAGACAGACGCTCACGAGACGTCAGTCTAAATACACACATCAAATAGACTACTCTTATAGTTCATTCGTGTTTAACTTTTCCCCTGTTATTCATGGATGTTTCCAGCAATCTGTGTTTTCACTTTCCACTGTTATACAGTAGGTGGCACTGTTACACATCTCCTGAAAGAGTACAGAATCTCCTGATCAAAACACAGGAGAAGCAGAAACAAGCGATAGAAGCATTGCTGACGCACATGCCAATTATAACACGATCATTAACATTAAACAGCATATGAATCAAAACTGCCTTATGTTACTGAATGAAATGTATTATAGGTAGGTTTTTATCAATGTAAAATTAAATAACAAAATATATACAGTAGATAGTATTTTTAATATATGTACCTTTAGTTATATTATTTTTCATTTGTTAATATAAACTATCATTAATGTATTTTATAAATAAATTACTATGAGGATTTTAATATAATAACAAGTTTGTGAGCTCTAAATCATACGTAAAATTGTGTATTTTTCAATTTTTTTTTTCATTTTCATCAAAATGTAAACTTAACTAAAACTTATAATGCAACTAAAACTGTATTATAACTTAATTAAAATTTTATTTCACACACATTCTTAAAATTTGTTATATTATAACATTTTGTTTGTTAATATTATTTTTTTATTCATTTTATAAATAAATATAAAACACACACACAAACACACATACAAGCTCACACACTCTCTCTCACACACTCTCTCTCTCACACACACACACACCTCTAAATATGATCAGATTTTATCAGCTTTTTGTTCAAAATATTGCTTTTTTTAATGAAACTTACCCACATTCAAGTGTTGATAAAAATGAATGCAAGTGTAAAATGACTTCTTCAAGCTAGAGGTCAAGGGTCAGAGGTCAGGGGGTGTTTACCTGCCAGAATGAGATGTGGCTGTCAGCGTTGGAGTAAGTGGCCAGGTAACGTCCGTCCGGTGCGAAGGAAACCGCTGTTATTGGTCCTTTATGCCCGTGAATATGCTGTGGGAAAAAAGGCGCAGGTTTACATGTTATTGCAATTTCTATAGTTATGTTTTCAATACAATTCAAAATGAGCGCATTGGAAATGAATGGAAGATGAACTTCATCTAGTGAAAACTTTTGGTACTGCAGCCAAACACAATCTCGCTAAAAGCTCATTATTTGAGATATCAAGCTCTAATTTGGAACACAACTTGTTTAGATTTATTGTTTATATTTATCTACTCTCGTGTAATGGAAATCACTGCGTACATTTAATAAGTACCATAAAATCCCCTAAAAATACACAATATTAAATATATAACATGATCAAACTAAAATATAGTACATTGCTTTCATTCAAATAATAAAATTAATTCTGTAATTTTTGACTGCCACACAAAGAGCACCAGAGGGTTAACATGTCTAGATTGTTTTCATGACTAAATCCAGGGGCCGGTTTCATGAAGAGAGGCTTCGACTACGGCTTAGATATAGTAGAGAGTCAGACTTCAGATAGACGTCTACATCACACCGTTGCACAAAGCACTGAAGACTCTGACTATCTGAAGTAGGACTACACTGCAGTGCATTCTGGGTAAAATAAGACACTTTTCAAAACAAAAAACATGGCGGATGGAGTAAGCGCATTCAGCCGCTCGGTGCAGTTTACCCCAGCGGGAGATGTGTGTGTGTTGGAGGAGTGTAACAGTCACAAGGACATTTTACTGGGAGATTTAGCGGAGAATGTAGAAACAAGAAGAAATGTTTCATTTGGACAAAGATTGACAGTTAACAGCGTTAATCCGACCGCTGAGCGGAGCGTTACAGACGTACAGAAAAGATACAAGAACACGTACAAGATACCAAAAAAGAAATATTTAAGAGGAAATATCCAAAAACAGGAGGAGGACCCCAAGAGAAACTTAAAGACACTGAAATGGTGATGAATATATATATATGTGGACCGTCGCCTGTGTTTTCTTTCCGCTGTTTGTAGTGTAACTGATTGTTACTGCTGGTTGCCACGGTAACATATATGCTGCGTTCACAATGTTTGTAGTGTAACTGATTGTTACTGCTGGTTGCCACGGTAACAGAGTCTTAGACCTGAGTTAGCCTGGGGGAAAGGTGTCTAATTTTTTTGGTCTAAATTCGCCTTTGGCTAAGCCACACCCTAGAATGTACATTGACCAATCACAGCGCAGCCAAGAACGAGCTCCCACAGAGGTCCGACACTTTTTCACAGCGCTCCATTGACTTTAACACAGGCGTCTCATATTTTTGGTCTCGGCCGGCTATTAGCGTCGTAGTTTTATCAAAAATATGGTTAAGCGTTGTGCCTGGGGCATTTGTAACACAGATGCGCGTTTCCCAGAGAGGTTGGAGGGGGGTGTGCGTTTATTCCCGTCCCAAACCGAAGTCAAATCCTGACAAGTGTCGTCTTTGGATTAAACTGTGTGGACGTCTTCACAGTCAGCTACGTTAAACCCCTCAACAAGCTCACTTGTGCGCTCTAAAGTAAATGTTGCTTTTAACCTTAATGTGAAGTTATACTAGTTACACAGTGTTATGCTGTTAGGTTATGATTTCGGTTCTCTAACGTTACCCTAATTAATGAAGAAAGGTGCTAGCAAGCAAGCTTAGCGATAGTTTAGTTATCACGTAGCGTTAACCTAAGTCAGGATTGTATGTTTTGAGCAGCGGCTGGATGTTAGCTAACTTTGTTATTCAAGATACAAACACCTAACGTTAATGTTACAGACACGCTGTGGTAGTTTTGAAGGTGACTAACGTTACCGCCACCGTATTGCCACAGTCCAACATTATTGTTTAAATTTCTTTTAAAAAATGACCAAATTTGAAAGGTGAGACTTTGTTTAATATGTTTAATATGAAAAGTAACCTGGTCTGTCAGCCTGTTGTCAGTCTCCTCTCTGCTCCGCGATGTATTTTTCACTGCTTGAGAACATGGTGTGTGCGTGAGAGCGGCGTAGCTTGACGGACATAGCGACAGTAACTAAGGGGGGCGGGGCTTAGCCAAAGGTGAATTAAGTCAGTCTTTATTTTTGTGAAACAGTCTAACTTGCATTAGACTAGTCTAAGAGCAAATTATAGACTTGTCTGACACTATAGACCGGTCTAAAATAGCTTTGTGGAACCGGCGCCTGATGTTTTTCTTTCCCTAAACCTGCAAAGCCGAGGCTTCAGATGAACACGTTCCCCAACAGCAGAGCATCATCTGCTCACAGACTTCTGTATAACCGCCAGTCGATGCGTTGACATGCTGACATGAACATCAGCTCATCATGTGGGAATGACAAACAGACGGTGTAACGCAATAACCCATCGCTGTCACGAGGAACGGGCCTCACAATGGAGCGATTGGATTAAAGACATATGCGGCTTTATGAGAGCTCAAAACTAAAGTAATCTCTTACAATTAAAGATGAAACGCAATGAAAACAGCGTCACCTGACCCGCGCGTGTAATGAAAATCTGACGGCGGAGATATTGGCCTGTCAAATCACGACGCTTCATCCAAAACTCCTCCAGACGGCAAAACACACGTTCAAGATTGTTTCTCTTCATAAAAATAAACTATAGAATTTATGACTTTCTGCGTGTGCTTTAAAACCCATAAAGACAATGTCACGCACAGCTGAATAATACAGATAATAAAGAGACATTATCCTAATTTATTTGATATTTAATGTTAACAAGTGATAAGTAATGAAAAATGTAATTTTATCCTGACAATTATTTAATTCACTCCAGTTCAAGTTTGGGGTCGTTAAGATTTTTAATGTCTCTTCAGTGTCACATGATCCTTCACAAATCACTCTAATGTGATGATTTGATGCTCAAGAAACTTATGATTATTATCAGTGTTGAAATAAAAAAAAATATTTTAGGATTATTTGATTAATAGAAGATTCAATAGAACCGCATTTATCTGAAATAGAATATTTTGTAACATTATAAACTACTGTTCAAAAGTTTGGGGTCAGTAAGAATTTTTTTTTTGGGGGGGGGGGGGGGATAAATAAAATAAATCAATACTTTTATTCATCAAGGATGAATTAAATGGATCAAAAGTGACAGTAAAGACATTTATAATGTTACAAAAGATTCAATTTCAGATAAATGCTGTTCTTTTAAACTTTCAATTTATTAAAGAAAAAAAATGTGTCCACAACTGTTTTCAACACTGATAATAATCATAAGTTTCTTGATCATCAGATCATCATATTAGAGTGATTTGTGAAGGATCATGTGACACTGAAGACTGGAGTAATGATGCTGAAAATACAGCTTTGATCACAGGAATAAATTACACTTTACTATATATTCACATAGGAATCAGATGATTTACACTGTAATAATATTTCATAATATTACTGTATTTTTTGTATTTTTAATCAAATAAATGCAGCCTTGGTGAGCAGAAGAGACTCTTTTAAAAACATTAAAAATCTTTCAGATCCAAAACTTTTGACTGGTAGTGTAAGTCAGGCTTTATTAGTGTTAAGAATGAAATGATCTACAAAACAAAGTCTAAACGGTTCAGGCTGAATTAATTGCTGAAGTCCAGGGCTTAAAGTATTCCGGCACCGTGCCGGATCTCCGGCGTGCGGCCGTGAGGAAAAAATGATTATTTTCGAATGCGATTAATTTTTGTCCAGCTTTAACGTGTTAAAATATTTAACGCAATTAACGCAGCATCCGTTCTTTCTATCATCCTTTAGCTAGGGTTATGACCATGTTCTTATTCACGCAAATGCTTTAAACCACTCATGCGCGACAAGACAAAAGAGAACGCGCTGTCAGTGAATGTCCTCCTGACACACGCGCGCGCGCACACACACACACACACACACACACACACACACACACACACACACACACACACACACACACACACACACACACACACGACGCACAGAAAGATGCACGCCAGTATCGAGTTCTCTTTTGCGCTTGAACGAACAATAACACACACATTTAAGCCAAAATGTCAGTTTTGTCGAGCATCCTCACAAGAACAGTCTTAAATGAGTTAAATAAAATCTTAAATGGAAGTAAATAGTAGTGAGAGAATGAGATGCGTGAGATCCTGTCAGCAGCGACAGATCTTAAAGTGACAGGAGCCATCAATTCTGTATGTCAGTAAAGTTAACCTAAAGAACAAAGGGAACAGAGAAAATTACTAACTGCTCTTGACTAAAGAACGCTTGTAGCTTTCATTTTCATTTCATTTAGTCATTTAGCTGACGCTTTTATCCAAAGCGACTTACAATTGCTATATATGTCAGAGGTCGCACGCCTCTGGAGCAACTAGGGGTTAAGTGTCTTGCTCAGGGACACATTGGTGTCTCACAGTGGATTCGAACCCGGGTCTCTCACACCAAAGGCATGTGTCTTATCCACTGCGCCATCACCACCCCCCCAGCTTTGATAAGGATTAATCTATATTTCATTTATAATGTATGCAGTGCGGACTGTTTTATAACCTTATTCAATTTCTGTATGGTACAGGTAAATGACATTTATTATGGGTTTAAGTGAGGATTGTTTTAAGTTCACTTAAATTAAAGGTTTTTTATATTTTTTGAAGCCTAATGTTTAAAATTTTGGGGAAAATTATTTGAAAAACAGATGAAAATTATTTTCATCGAGACATCAGTAGAATATTAGTGATACTGGCTTTCATTCATAAAAAGATGGCATTAAGATACAGCTTTAATACTTGAAAATAAATGGTGCCATTGAAGATAAGTCCGTCTGTCCCCCCCCCCCCCCCCCCCCCCCAAAAAAAAGTTCAGGCTCAGGAATTTTTTTCACTTTAACCCCTGGAAGTCACTTCCTGTTTAAACGGGCGAACCAGAATAAGCTGCGATGTGAACCAGACTATATGATGAGTGTGTGTGTGTATGAACAGCGTATCGACCAACGCAACAGAACAATCGTGCAGGAGAAGCTGATGGGAAAATGTGCTGCATCAGGAGATTCGGACAAAACACACACACACACACACTGTGTTTAATTAGTAAATGCAGCAGACGTCTGTAGTCCGGCTGTCCACTTCACAGATCAAAGAGAGGACAGATGGTGTGCAGAGTGACCGGACACACACACACACACACACACTGGAGGACGTAATGTTTGTGTTTCAGATTCTGATGAAGATCATGTGATCAGTGATGGTCATGTTGAGGGCATTATGGGATGCACATATGATCTGATCGCTGGATTCCCCAGACGACGATTTCAGAGAGATTTGATCTTCACAACTGTAAACAGCCTAAAATCAATCCTTCAATCAATTCAGCTGTGAGGCCCAATCTAACTGTCTCAAACACACACTCTCACACACAACTAATGTGAGAGTGAGTGAGTGTGTGTGTGTAAGTGTGAGAGAGTGTGAGTGATTTTGTATGGGAGTGTATATTTTGTATGGGAGTGTATGTGTGTGTGAGTATGAGCATGTGTGTGAGTGTGTGTGAGTATGAGCATGTGTGTGAGTATGAGCATGTATGTGAGTGTGTATGAGTGTGTGTGTGTGTGTGAGTGTGTATGAGTGCGCCCAAAGGTCTGTCTTATCAACTCAACCCAGAGTCAGTGTGTTTCTCTGACAGTATGACAGACACACACACACACACACACACAGAGAGCTCAGACTCATCATGTGACCCCAGCTGTGACATCACGGTCACCTGGACCGGGTCGATCACACAATCTCCAGCTCTGCAGGGCAGCGTTTCCCATCATGCACCTCTGCCTGCTCACACCTGTCCTCTGCCCTCCGACACACACCTGCACTCCAGGTGAACACACACTCAACACACACATCCCGTCGCACATCCACACACACATCCCACCGCATACACACACACACACACACACTCACCTGGCATTTCCCAGTGCGAACATCATAAAGGGCCACTGAACCCTGCCGGGCGCCGACAGCGATGCGATAACTGCGATCGCAATACGCCACCATATAAAACCTGCGGAGAGAGAGAGATGGAGAATATCTCAGAGACGACACACTGCATACTAACACACTACTGAGGCGACTCCTGCAGGGCATGATGGGTAATCTGCACTCCACTTGACCATCCAAATCCAGTGCGTTAAATCAACCTCGATGTTAATCTTTCTTGGACATTATTATTTTTTATACAAAAATCATTTAATTAAGAGTAATTTAAATTTTTCCTACAAAATTAATTTATAAATCATTTTAAATAAATATTAATTTCTCTACAAAATATATTTCTAAATAATCTAAATTAACTTATTTTTCTCCAAAATGAATTTATAAATCATTTTAAATAACTAATTTTTCTCCAAAGTGAAATATATTTTTCTGTTATAGAAAAATCAAAAACAATTTATTTCTGATGTAATTGAATGGCATGGTAAATTAGTATTTGTATTTTTTCACAGTATAATTTTTATTTACTCAGTAATGAATTTTGTATTATAACTTTTTTGTCATAAAATACATGCAAAGTGATTTATTACTTTTAAAATACAAAAAAAAAGAGATAGTTGAATAGCATGCTAAATTAGTATATTAGTATACTAATGTTTAAAAAAGTTAATGTTGCATACTTCATGTACATTATAACGATAGTATGCAAATTAGGTTCAGCCTATATAAGGATTTAATCCATCAAATATGCATCAATCGCTGTCACCTGAGGTTTGACCTCTGACCCTTTCAAATCAATGAGCTGCTCGTTTGACCCGTCATCAGTTTCAGAAGTATATCAGTGTCCAATTAATAAAACACCACAAACGTCACGCCACTAATTACTGAATTACAGAATTAACTTTAATTCCTCAATCTGGACATTAACTGTAATATTCATTGCTCTACTAATTATCTATAATCTTCAAACAATTTTAAAACAATATTCAGTCTCTGATGTTGAATTTTAAGTTTTTAACAAACAAGAAATCAAACACAGGATTATAAATAAAATATAACCTAATTTGAAAATACATAAAACAAATTTAAATATAAATATTAGATGAAAAAAATAAAAGTAAACGAAAACTAGAAATGTTGCATTGGCAATTACTATAACTGAAATAAGTTTAAGTTTAAACTTGAAATAAAACAAATGCTAAAATTACCAACTTCAAGCGAAACTAAAAAATACAAACAAACAAAACTGACTTTTTTTTGTGGCTAAAATTAAAAACCTTAACTATATAGTTTTAAGCTTAAATTTGAAATAAATTACAAACAAAACT
>JARWKJ010000014.1:39488982-39508982 GCA_029959095.1 Rhinichthys osculus
CTGGGCAAACTCTTCTGCTCCATCATCAACGACAGGCTAGTTCAGTTCCTCCAACAACACAAGATCCTTAACAGTTCTCAGATTGGATTTATGCCTAAACAGAGAACATCAAACCACATTTACACACTCCACACACTCATACAAAAACACGTCCAACAAACAAAACAAGGCAAAATATTTGGCTGCTTCATTGACTTTAAAAAAGCCTTTGATTCGGTATGGCATAATGGACTTTTCCTAAAACTAATCCAAAGTGGAATAGGAGGAAGGACATATGACATTATAAAGGACATTTACAACGGGAACAAGTGCGGGGTGAAGATTAATGACAAACGTACTGATTATTTCAGTCAAACTAAAGGAGTCCGTCAAGGCTGCAGCCTCAGCCCGACTCTCTTTAACATCTATATTAATGAATTGGCTTCAGCACTTGAGAAGTCCTCTTGTCCTGGTCTGACCCTCGAGGACAGAGAAATCAAAAGCCTCCTGTACGCTGATGATCTTCTGCTGCTGTCTCCTCACGAAGAGGGTCTGCACCAAAGCCTCTCGCTTCTGGACCAGTACAGCAGCGACTGGGCCTTACCCATCAACATGGACAAGTCCAAAATCATGATCTTCCAGAAAAAACCTCGCCTTACTGACAAAAAATACACATTTACACTTGGGGGAACAATTCTTAATCATGTCACCTGCTATAATTATTTGGGTCTGACAATCTCAGCTTCTGGAAATTTTGACACTGCAATAAAAGATCTGACTGATAAAGCACGTAGGGCCTATTACAGTATAAGAAAACCCCTGTTCAAATTTAACCCACCCATCAAACTGTGGCTGAAAATCTTTGACAGCATCATCAAACCCATCCTTCTTTACGGCTGTGAAATCTGGGGCCCCAAATTTAAACTAAATTACGAATCCTGGGACAAAACCCCCGCTGAAATTTTCCACCTTGAGTTCTGCAAGAACATCCTGGGAACTCACAGAAACGCTCCAAGTCTGGGTTGCCGGGCAGAATTAGGCAGATTCCCTCTCCTATCTGAGATCCAGAAGAGAGCCGCAAAGTTCTGGTTTCATCTATCAGACGCACAGACAGAGAGCTACCATCACTGCGCTCTCAGACACAGGGCAGGACACACAGAGAGTGACCCCATGATACATTTAGTAGAAAAACACCAACTCAATTCATCAATTCAATTTAGACACTCAAAAGTAAAAGAAATAGGGAAAATAACCAAAGAAGAATACATACACGATTGGCAGATAAAGGTCACGCAACTAAATAAATTAAAATATTTCCACAAAATAAAGTCAGATTATAAATTGGCACCATACCTGACTGATATCAGTAACTATGGCCAGAGAAAGCTCCTGACTAAGTATCGCATTAGCGACCACAGTCTGTGTGTGGAGACGGGCCGACACCAGCAGAGCTGGAGAGAGAGAGAGCTCAGACTGTGTTCACACTGCCCTGACGGGGCCGTAGAGGACGAGCTGCACTTCCTCACCGAGTGCAGCAAGTACAAAAACATCAGGGACGCTTATTTCACACAAATAGCACAGATTATACCTCAATTCCAACAAGAGAGCCTTATAAACAAACTGTCTTATATATTGGGAGAGAAAGAAGAGTGTATTCAGCTGGCAGCGCAGTATGTGTCCTCCTGCCATCATATGAGGGAGAAGGGCTGAACCCTCTGCTCCATTAAACTGCTCTCTGTACTTATTTTTGTTATTGTATATATTTCTGTTATTTTATTTATTGAGATATATTTATGCATAATATGGAAATGTTTTTTTGTTTGTTTTTGTTTTTTTATTGTTCACTTTTATGTATCTACATATATGTTTATATATTACTACTGCTTTGGCAATATTGTGCTATTTTACAGTCATGCCAATAAAGCTCAATTGAATTGAATTGAATTGAATTGAGAGAGTGAACTAACCGGGTTAAATAAATGTTTTATTCATTATTTTATTATTTATCCATGATATATAAATATTAAATGTTATATTTATTAAACTTTTTTCACTTTTACTGATCTATGAATGTATAAAAAAAAACTATTTATGCACATATATATTTATTAAAAAAAAACAAAAAACAGAAATCCTAAGAAAAACATTCTTTTAAAACGGATACAAAAAATATATATATATATATATATATATAATATATATATAAAATAATTATATGATATACTTTATAAATGAAAACTACAGTAAAAATAGTGAAATATTATTCTAATGTAAATCATCTGTTTTCTATGTGAATATACAGTAAAGTGTAATTTATTCCTGTGATCAAAGCTGAATTTTCAGTGTCACATGATCCTTCACAAATCACTGATATGAGGATGTATTATCAATGCTCAGTTATGCTGCTTAATATTTGTTTAGAGCCTGTGATACTTTACACACACACACACTATTATATGTGCATTATCATACGTGTACATTAAAAGTTTGAGCTAAAGTAATGACACACACACACGTCTCCGCTCTAAAGAAGGACATCGTGAGAAAGCGCTCGGATCTCTTCACTGACGGGGATTATTCCTGAAATCACAGTTTCCAGCAAATGTGTCGATAAACGCTGTTCAAAGGCGGACAGATTGCCTCTGCTTTAACTCCTCGCTCGTGAAAGTTTAGCTTGAATGTACTAAAGCTCCTCTCGACGTGAAAGACGCTGAACGAAAGAACAAAGAAAGATTCGTGTGCTCTCCTAAACTGAGCGACTTCGGTCTCGTCCACAAACTAGCCGGATTCACAGTAGCTTTAGCACGGGCGATGCTTGTGATTCTGCAGCCGAGCAAACGAGTTAATGAAGGAGTGTGTAAAGCCGAGAGCTCTCGTTCGCCAATATCTGATCAATCGCTTTGATCTCGCCGTAAAATATGAGCCTCCAGGGAGAGAGAGAGGGATGGAGGGAATATGAGAGATGCAGGTTCATCCATTACTTCTCTCTTTTGTCGACTGATTGAGACAAATCACATCCATTTAAATCACATATATAAACATCAGATGAATAGTATACTAGATTGTTTACTTCTTTTCATCAGAAGTCAGGGAATAGAGGCCTTTGACCTTTAGTTGACCTTTGACCTGAGGTGGTAACAACCAATCAGGTTGTAGTTACTGATAAAAACCAGCTTTTTCTATAAAAAAAAATAAAAATAATTCTGTGTAAAAAGATGATCATACTGTTGAAAGTCCGAAGGAGCAGATAAACACACTATCACACACACACAAACTCTCTCATACACACTTAAATACACATTTAACTACATAAAATTGAATTTAAAATTTATATATATATATATACACACACACGTGTTACTTCTGTCAAATCGATTAATCGTGATTAATTACATCTAAAATAAAATATATTATCTAAAATATAATATATTGCATATAAAATATATAATATATATATATATACATTTAAAAATATATAATTGAAATGTATTTAAGTACATTTTCATATATATACATATTAAAATAATAAATAAAATATATATGTATGTGTATATATATAAAACAAATATTACATACAATGCGTTACACACACATATATACATATATACTGTACACATACATATATGTATAATACATTTGAGTAAATGTAAATGTATATATATATACATATAAAATAGATTGATTATAAATATTTATTATACAATTAATATATATATTGCATTATACATACTGTACACACACACACACACACACGCAACACATATTTCTTACTACAATCAATTGAACATTTGATATGTGTAAAGTAACTCCAGCACTAAGTATTTCCCCCCGAGCTAATTTAGTTTCATTTAGCACTTTATTTAGCCAGCAGATTTCATCTGTCGTCTCTGTTCTTCTAATTCAAACCCTCTTATTATTAACTGCACTTCCTTACATTAATAAACATCAGCAGCTTTCAAATAATCTCCACAGGTGACACGTACAGGAGACCGAAGCTGCTAAAGGGAAAAAGCCTCCCTCTCTCTCTCTCTCTCTCTCTCTACACACACACTCTCTTTGACTCTCTCTCTCTGTCTCTCATTCACTCACTCTCTCTCACTCTCTCTCTGTACACACACACACACTCTCTCTCACTCTCCCTCCCTCCTTCTCTCTCTCTCTCTCTCACTCTCCCTCCCTCCTCTCTCTCTCTCTCTCTCTCTCTCTCCCTCCCTCCTTCTCTCTCTCTCTCTCTCCCTCCCTCCTTCTCTCTCTCTCTCTCTCTCTTTCTCTTTCTCTCTCTCTCTCTCTCTCTCTCTCTCTCTCTCTCTCTCTCTCTCTCTCTCTCTCTCACTCTCCCTCCCTCCTTCTCTCTCTCTCTCTCTCACTCTCCCTCCCTCCTTCTCTCTCTCTCTCTCTCACTCTCCCTCCCTCCTCTCTCTCTCTCTCTCTCTCTCTCTCTCTCTCTCTCTCTCTCTCTCTCTCCCTCCCTCCTTCTCTCTCTCTCTCCCTCCCTCCTTCTCTCTCTCTCTCTCTCTTTCTCTTTCTCTCTCTCTCTCTCTCTCTCTCTCTCTCTCTCTCTCTCTCTCTCTCTCTCACACTAAAGGTCCTCCAGTGCTGCTAAATAGATTTGCCATTTAAAAAGCAGATAACGTTGCCCTGTTTCAGTCTGGGGGTCAAAGAAGAAACATCATCATCTTCCAGTCCAAGAGAAATAACGAAGACGTTTTATACGCGTCTCGTTTTTTTCCTCGTCTAGGCCGTGCGTTCACTTCTGGCCGTAATCACGACTGAAAAATGAGCGCCATTTCGCTCTAACGGCATTAGCACGCGCTACACGCAGACATATTTGTACTCATAATAAATTTTTTTAGGATCGGGTTTCGGCTTAACGAGGTGAGCACGGGCTGGGGGGGTTCAGGCTGGACGATAACCTCGTTTGCGGGAGTTTCGGCGCGGAGGTTAAGGCCCAGACGAATGGGTTTCCTCTTACGCTTCGAGGTCTCCACCATCCTGAGGCCAAGACATCATTACATCATATTAATGGGCTCCAATCGGATTAAAGCCGGGCTCTCGTCTGTCAGGGGGGAAAACACCGGGCCGAGGAAACCGTCCGGTTCAGGACTGCGTTAAAGTCATCATTTCATCCCTTAAAACTCATCTTTGATCACCAAAATGAAAAATGCCTTAAAATATGTTGAATGTAACTCGACACCCTTGCCTCATTTAGCATTCGCGGTTTCTATTCATCAAAGAATCCTGAAATAAAAATGTAAATAATTGTTTTCAACATTGATAATAATCATAAATGTGTCTCGAGCATCAGATCCTCATATTAGAGTGATTTGTGAAGGATCATGTGACACTGAAGACTGGAGTAATGATGCTGGAAATTCAGCTTTGATCACAGGAATAAATTACACTTTACTATATATTCACAAAGAAAACAGATGATTTACATTGTAATAATATTTCACAATATTACTGTCTTTACTGTAATTTCGATCAAATAAATGCAGCTTTGGTGAGCAGAAGAGACTTCTTTTAAAAACATTAAAAATCCTACCAATCAAAAGCTTTTGAATGGTCGTGTACACTCTACTGTACAATAGTAATATATTTCTGTCATAATTTCTCCAAGTTAAGCCAAACTTTTATTTTGGCGGGTTTTAGTGCGTGTGCTTGAGTAAACTGCGCCGCTTCAGGTTTTAATAGCAGTCTTTCTGCGCTTTAATACTCACAGACACTAATCCATATCGCAATTTGATTCACTGCACAGCCCTACCTTTGATTTATTCATCCACAATTGGACAAATTCCATGACATTCCGCATTAGTAAACTACATTATAAAACGGATAGTTCCGGTCCTTGATTCTGATTGGTGGAGCCGCATTCAAAGCTGTTGTAAATGACTCAACAAACACACACCTGTGACCGCATTACATTAGTGTTAGACACACACACACACACACACACACACAGACACCTGTGACCGCATTACATTAGTGTTAGACACACACACACACACACACACACACACACACCTGTGACCGCATTACATTAGTGTTAGACACACACACACACACACACACACACAGACACCTGTGACCGCATTACATTAGTGTTAGACACACACACACACACACACACACACACACCTGTGAGCGCATTACATTAGTGTTACACACACACACACACACACACACACACCTGTGACCGCATTACATTAGTGTTAGACACACACACACACACACACACACACCTGTGAGCACATTACATTAGTGTCACACACACACACACACACACACCAGTGAGCGCATTACATTAGTGTTACACACACACACACACACACACACACACACACCTGTGAGCGCATTACATTAGTGTTACACACACACACACACACACACACACACACACCTGTGAGCGCATTACATTAGTGTTACACACACACACACACACACACACCTGTGAGCGCATTACATTAGTGTTACACACACACACACACACACACACACACACACCTGTGAGCGCATTACATTAGTGTTACACACACACACACACACACACACACACACCTGTGAGCGCATTACATTAGTGTTACACACACACACACACACACCTGTGAGCGCATTACATTAGTGTTACACACACACACACACACACACACCTGTGAGCGCATTACATTAGTGTTACACACACACACACACACACACCTGTGAGCGCATTACATTAGTGTTACACACACACACACACACACCTGTGAGCGCATTACATTAGTGTTACACACACACACACACACACACACCTCTGAGCACATTACATCAGTGTTAATGCTCAACTGCCGTTTGTGATGTTTTGTTGCTGCATGTGTTGCTTGGCAACCTCTTTGGAACTACATTGCTTGGCGGAGGAATAAATGTGTTTATTTTATGAATAAAATGAATATTTTTATGGAGTAACTGTTTTATAAAAGCAATAAGCCCTTTGAAGCCGTGATTTACAGTGGATTTAGGGGGTTTTAGGCGCTCCGCGTCGTAGCTAACAACGCCCCTCAGCGGTTCTACATTCACTGTAAAGCGCGGCTTATTGCTGTAATAAACATTTTTAGGGTCCTGAACGCGCTACTGTACTGAGTGTTACTGTGAGTCTCACTTGGTCAGCTGTTTCTCAGCATCGGCGCACAGCTCCAGCAAACCCATGAGAACCGCAGACACATCCATGTACGGCTCCCACACCGTGAACCCTCGGCCAATCAGATCGATCGCTGTGCGGCGGATGGTGCTGTGGGGGGGCAGTTTGGGACTGGGCGGCTGCAGGAGGAGAAACGTCAAGGCTTTACCTGCGAGGGAGACGGAGAGAAGGTTATTAATATCCATATTGACTGGAGACGTCTGCAGGTCATATTGATGCTCCGCTAATGCAGTCTCAGTCACGACACACATCAACATATTCTCACATGCACACTGCGCTCCAAAAGCCTGAGGACACATTAATGTGGCCGGCCAAATTTATATCATACCGTCCACATTTTGGGGGTCAGTATGATTAAAAAAAAAAGTATAATTTAATTCAGCAAGGATGCATTAAATTGATCAAAAGTGACAGTAAAGACATTTATAATGTTACAAAAGATTCTATTACAAATAAATACTGTTCTTTTGAACTTTCTATTCATCAAATAATCCTGAAAATTAAAATGAATAAACTATTTTCAGCATTGATAATCATAAATGTGTCTGTGAAGGTGATTTGTGAAGGATCATGTGACACTGAAGACTGGAGTAATGATGCTGAAACTTCATAGGAATAAATTACACTTTACTGTATATTCACATAGAAAACAGTGGTTTTAAATTGTCATAATATTTCACATTTTTGATCAAATAAACGCAGCCTTGATGAGCAGAAGAGACTTCTTTCAAAAACATTAACAATCTTACCGACCCCAAACGCTAGTTTATATTGTATGGTTTTGAACGTTGTGTTTTGTGTGTCCATCCGCTCTAATGAGGGGTTTGTTCACTCGGTCGCAGCGTCTACAACAACCACACATGCCGTATCCATGGCAACTGTCAAAATGTGTGGGAGGGGGAGGGGGCAAAGGTCACCAAGTGACCTGACACACACACACTAAAGCACCGTTCACACTGACGGCTATTAAAGCGCTGGAGGTTGTGATGTCACTGACGTTGCTAGTGGACGCTTCTACTCGCATCACTGCTCATTTGCATAAAGTTAAACTATTCTTCCCGTTGAAAAAAAGAGAAAGAGCCGTGATTGTGTGTTTTGCATGCAAACTCATTTAAACACATTTATCTTGTGTTTTGTGTAAGAGAGAGAGAGAACACACTAAATCTGTCTCACATCAGCTGATCTGATCAATGTTTATGTTGTTTGTTATAGATCAACTGCTTAATAATCACACACGATTATCTGGATTTATCTTTGCTGCTCTCGGCCTCGGCAACAGGTCGCCGGGTAATTACCACAGCGCCGGAGAACAATGAGGTGAGGTAATTAATGCAGACAGATTCCAGCCAGAGCTTTCAGCAGATACTAACTTCATCTGTCTCTGTGTGTGTGTGTGTGTGTGTGTGTGTGTGTTCAGACGTGTGCTGGATTTCTCAAAGCGTTTCCGACTTCTGATTCACCTTTAAAGAAGTGAAAGATTTTTAGTCCCATAGAAACGGATAGAAAAGTGGAACTATATACACCATTTTTGTTGTATGTATTGCTGCGTTAGAGGAAAAATGCATATGTATGTATTAGGGCTGTCAACATCAACTCATCTTTGATCACCAAAATTACATATTTAAATGTTTTTTCCTTGAAAAAAAATACTTCATGTCTTAAAATATCTTGAATGTAACTCGACACCCTTGCCTCGTTTAGTATACGCGGTTTTATGGATATGCAGATGAGCCCTGCCTCCACTCACTCACTCACTCAGAGATCCACTGGTTGACGATCACACGTTGATCTGATTGGTTACAAGGTCGTTTGTGACGTCAGAAACACCAGCGATTTCAAACCGTGTGTTTGAGCAACATGACATCATGACTTTGCGTAAACATACACGCCACTTTCAATTCAAGTGGCGTGTTATCTATACGCATTTTGAGCTATCCGCGTGTATGTCCACGCCGAAATCTTTTGCGTGTATGTCTACGCCATTAAATGTCCGAGTGATTCCGCGTGTATGTGTACGCCGTTAAATGTCCGAGCGAAACGAAGCAAAATCTATATCTACATCTGTGGAGCGATATTTCTTTTCCTAGGATGGTAGGACAAGACTCATAAATGGTAATAACCCCAGTGACGTGTAGGTTTAGGGACGGGGTTGGGGTAGGTCATATATTTATATATACATAATACAGTAATTTAACGTTAAGACAAAGGCGTTGATAAACACGCTGAAAAGCGATTATGCGTGTTGATAGCACGCCAAAAATGGAAATACGAATTGGCGTGTCATACATACGCCATTTCATGAGATCAGTCTGGTTTGAGACTGTCTTTGGTTCACTGCAGTTTTAAGCAGAAAATACTCAGCAATGCTGTCGACTTATGATTTACACATGGCTTGTCTTAAAGCGTATTAAAAACACCACATAGACACATAAACAACATTAAAAACGTGATTTCAGAAGTTGAGAGCATCTACAATCGTGCACATTTCTATTCTGACCCTGTAACGATCAGATCATGTTAAGCCGCTAAACTCCAGTAAAGTTTCAGTCCAATGATCCAGTATGCAAATTCCTTCAAACAATCAGTCCAAAACAGCGCTAGTGTAAAGAAAACCAGGCTGATTACATCATCACAGATTGTAAAGTAAATAGAGACTCGCGTTGTGTTTCAGTGAATTACTCATCCCAGTGTGCGTTTCACTTTAAAACACGAGCTCTGTCATATTCTGCAACTGTTTCTGAACCCCTGTGTGAAATACAGACCGCAAAGCAAACTACGTTTCTCGGCTGGATTAAGCAAGTTTTGATGGATGAGGATTGTAATCAAGGAACAGTAAACTTGCGCGAGTCCGTTATATTGACGTGCAAACAAACCGTGTATGCATTGATCACACATTATATTTAAGCACAGAGACATTATGCATACTGTGAATTAGGAAGGTTTTTTTTCTGTAATGTTTTTTTTTCAGGGGTGCTTTGGTGTGCTTAAATTTATGAAATATATTAACTCCTTACATAATTTGGTTATTTGGTGTCCTTTTGGAGTCTCTAAGAGTGCTTTTTTTGGAAAGACACCTACATTTACCTTGAAAAAAGCTTGCAGAAAATAGTTTTGTGTGAAATGAACGTGTTAAACAAGATAAATGCTATATGCGTAATTTCACAACAAAAATTGTATCTATTGACAGCCCTTCTATGTATATATGGTGTTAGAAGTTGGTCTAGAGGTATGATTCTCGCTTTAGTGCGAGACGTCCCGGGTTCATATCCCGGACGAGCCCCCACATTTATCATGACAGGCTCAAACAAAAGCCAAAATCAAACACAAAGCATCCGGGAGCGAGCTCTAGCTCAACACTTACACAGCCTAAGCTTTTCTAGAGGGAAGAACAGGTGGACATCGTTCTCTTGATGAGCCTCCTAGACACACACACTGGCCGACCATTGTATGAAGAGCAGGAGACCGTCACAGTATCACCCGCTCAGTGTGTTTGTGTTGGTCAGACACACACACACATGTTTACTCAGCTATCTAAATGGGGACATTTCATAGACATAATGGTTTTTATACTGGAAAACTGTATATTCTCTCCACTCACACTAACCCGACCCCTAAACCTACCCATCCCTCACACACACACACACACACACACACACACACATACACACACACACACAAACACACACACACACCCATCACACAAAACTTTCTGCATTTGTACATTTTCAAAAAACCTTTAATTACTTTATTTTTATACCAGATGCACAAATGAGGACGTCCCCTCAGGTTTTGGTCACTTCTGGGTCCAAAAGTGTCCCCAAAATATAGTTAAGTAGCTAATCACACACACACACACACACACACACATGTTTGTTTTTCTATACTTGTGAGGATATTACATAAGCGTAATGGTTCAAACTAACCCGACTCCTAAACCTACCCATCACACACACACACACACACACGCATTTTTAATAAAACACTGTTTAGTATGTTTTTAAAGCCATTTCTAATACCAGTGTAATACCCATGTCATTATACAAATTCCTGTCCTCATAAATCACAAAAACAAACATACACACACATGTCTGGTTCTATGTGGGGACTCTCAATAGACGTAATGGTTTTTATACTGTCCAAACTGTATATTCTGTCCCCTTACACTAACCCGACCCCTAAACCTACCCAACACGCACACACACACACACACACACTGATCTGAACTCCGGGTGTCTCCTCGTGACCGGACTCGTCCCGCCTGTCGTTCCAGTCGTATCAAACCTCCCAGTTCCCTGAACCCAGGCACCTCTTCCTCCAGCGCTCCGGGACCGGCTCTTTGTTCTCCGTGTTCCCGAGCGGAGCGGGAGCTTTAAGAGCAGTGCGGTTTGTACACTAAACACACACTGCACCCGGACTAATCCGGCCTTTGATTCTGCAACACTGCGGCACAAATCCAGCGGAGAGATGTGTGAGTTTAACCTTAAACACTCAAAGACTTCAGCGCTGCTCTTAAAGTCTCGGAATAAACTCGGATCATTAAATCTCCTGATGAGCTTTAGTCAGGATTACTTGATTAAACTCTCCGTGAAATTTATTCATAAAAGCATCGTTTAAATTATCACATTTATTTCAATGCGATCACTTATGATTAATGAATAATTTACACAGAAATTTGTCCCTAATGTCTTAAAAAAGTAATCAAAGGCTGATGTGCCACTTTTCTTTTTCTCAAACGACTTTACACTTCCTGTTTAAAGGGATAGTTCACCCAAAATTTAAATTAGCCCATGATTTACTCACCCTGAAGCCATCCTAAGTGTACATGACTTTATTCCTTCAGACGGATACAATCGAAGTTATATAAAAAAATGTCCTGGTTCTTCCAAGCTTTATAATGGCAGTGAATGGCTGGAGAAAATTTGAAGCCCATAAAAGTGCGTCTATTCATCATAAAAGTGCATCTATTCATCATAAAAATGCATCTATCTATCATAAAAGTGAGTCTATTCATCATAAAAGTGCATCTATCCATCATAAAAATGCATCTATCCATCATAAAAGTGCATCTATCCATGATAAAAGTGCATCTATCCATGATAAAAGTGCATCTGTCCATCATAAAAGTGCATCTGTCCATCATAAAAGTGCGTCTATTCATCAAAAAAATGCATCTATCCATCATAAAAGTGCATCTATCCATGATAAAAGTGCGTCTATTCATCATAAAAGTGCACCTATCCATGATAAAAGTGCATCTATTCATCATAAAAATGCATCTATCCATCATAAAAGTGCGTCTATTCATCATAAAAATGCATCTATCCATCATAAAAGTGCATCTATCCATCATAAAAGTGCATCTATCCATGATAAAAGTGCATCTATCCATCATAAAAGTGCATCTATCCATGATAAAAGTGCATCTATCCATCATAAAAGTGCGTCTATTCATCATAAAAGTGCATCTATCCATGATAAAAGTGCATCTGTCCATCATAAAAGTGCATCTGTCCATCATAAAAGTGCATCTATCATCATAAAAGTGCATCTGTCCATCATAAAAGTGCATCTGTCCATCATAAAAGTGCATCTATCATCATAAAAGTGCGTCTATCCATCATAAAAGTGCATCTATCCATGATAAAAGTGCGTCTATTCATCATAAAAGTGCATCTATCCATGATAAGTGCATCTATCCATCATAAAAGTGCGTCTATTCATCATAAAAGTGCATCTATCCATGATAAAAGTGCATCTATCCATGATAAAAGTGCGTCTATTCATCATAAAAGTGCATCTATCCATCATAAAAGTGCGTCTATTCATCATAAAAGTGCATCTATCCATGATATAAGTGCATCTATCCATCATAAAAGTGCATCTATCCATGATAAAAGTGCGTCTATTCATCATAAAAGTGCATCTATCCATGATAAGTGCATCTATCCATCATAAAAGTGCGTCTATTCATCATAAAAGTGCATCTATCCATGATAAAAGTGCATCTATCCATGATAAAAGTGCGTCTATTCATCATAAAAGTGCATCTATCCATCATAAAAATGCGTCTATTCATCATAAAAGTGCATCTATCCATGATAAAAGTGCATCTGTCCATCATAAAAGTGCATCTGTCCATCATAAAAGTGCATCTATCCATGATAAAAGTGCATCTGTCCATCATAAAAGTGCATCTGTCCATCATAAAAGTGCATCTATCCATGATAAAAGTGCGTCTATTCATCAAAAGTGCATCTGTCCATCATAAAAGTGCATCTATCCATGATAAAAGTGCATCTGTCCATCATAAAAGTGCATCTATCCATGATAAAAGTGCATCTATCCATGATAAAAGTGCATCTATCGTATAATTTAAATTTTTGGGTGAACTATCCCTTTAAGTGTGTGGCACTTTGTCAGATCCAAGATGAAATGATGCAAGGCTGTTTTGGAGACTTCTAACTACACATCTGAAGAAAGTTAGACAGCCAAGAGAGGAAATCACCTGCAAATTTACTGTCTCATAGTGCTTGGGCCGTCCCGAACAGGTCGAGTCCATTTTTCAGAGCGGACATCTTTGTTTAAGACTTGACTTGGTTTAAATGGATGAATTAATATTGACAAAACATCAGCTGGGCTAATGAGTGGTTAGTTAAAGCAATAAACATGCCACATTAGAGGCTGGGCCACGGGAAGCTAATTAGAGAGAGAGAGACAGCTTTTAGCCATTAGCTCTAACACTCACAAGCGTTTTACTGGAAACCGTCTCTCACACACACACACACACACACACACACACACACGCGCGCACGCAGATATTAAACGACTCATACAGTCATATAAGACTTTGGTCCCATTATATTTAGCCAGTATTTCTAGTGGCCTTATTACTGCTGGACCCTCTGCCCTCTCTCTCTCTCTCTCTCTCCGTCTGTCTGTCTGTCTCTCCGGTCAAATCGAAAGTGAAGTTAAAATCAATGGAGTTGAGCTGGAAAGAGAGCCGGCAGATGGAGAGATAGAGAGAGAAACAAAGGGTGTCTAAACAGGGAATGCCTTCAGCACACTGGATTTACAGCAGCACACACACACACACCAGAGCTGCACTGCATTAATGTGACATCACTTCCTGTCACTGCAGTGCTGGGCTCGCTTCTCTTACTGCGTTTACTACACGAGCTGCTTCACTTCAGCAATGCTGCATACAATTTTAATATTCTTTATTTAATTTACCAATATAGACATTGGTGGATAATGATTTATTGACATTTATTTTTATGTTGTGGTCAATACACAATAAGATAAATATCAAAATATTTGGATATGCCTATATTATAATATCTGATATCTTATAAAGTATTGCAGTAAAAATGTCTTGTATAATGTAGATAACTTCTCTCTCTATATATATATATATATAACTTAAAACGATATAATGTTCATTTTGAGTGAATATTAAAAAAAGTAAATGAATTAAAAAAAGTAAATAAATAATAATAATAATAATAAAACTTATTCCATAAACAAAATTTATTTTTACATTGGAATTATTTTCATAACAATTAAACACATTTAACTCTAAATTCATATTACTGTAATGCTAACAATAAAATTCCCCCTCATTATTTTAACTTGCACTGAGTTTAATCAAGTGAATAAAAATGCCCCGGTATTTGACACACACACACACACACACACACACACACACACACACACACACACACAGGCCTTTAATGGGAAAAGTACTTGAGAACTACAGCGTGTGAGACTTCTGAAGTGTGTGTGTGTGTGTGTGTGTGTGTGTGTGTGTGTGTTTTCCTAGCTGACCTTGTCACTGCCCTCAGGCAAACTGCTTTGCTTCTTTATAAAAGTAAAGAAGTAAGATTCATGTGTCCACTTTGAGCTCAAACCCCCACACACACGCGCACACACGCACACACACACACACCCACGCACCCCCCCCCCCCACACATGGGTTCAGATTCTCCTAAAGGTCTTGACCATCAAACTGACCTTGAAGACAGAAAACACAACACACACACACACACACACACACACACACACACACACACACACACACTATCACAAAGGCTGTCTCAATCCACTCCTGAGGTCAGAAGTGTGAATCGATGGACTGATCGAGATAAAAAACAAACTAAAAACAAACCACAGTTTGTTTGTTTGTTTGTTGCATTTGAGGATAGGAAATGATGAAAACTACAACTAATTTAATTATAAAATAAAACAAAAAAACTAATAAATAACCCTAAAATACAAACAAAATTAAATTATTATTTAACTAAAACTTAACGTTGTTTAATCTAGCTTGAGCCCAAACTGGTGTTCAGGCTACACTAATTCACATCACACTGAACTCCAGTGTGAATGAGACGCAGCCCGTCCATCTAAAGAGGAAACCGTGAGATATAAGTGTGTGTGTGTGTTTTATTTTCTGACTGACCTCTATAATCATCATTCCAGCTCAGGGCACCAAACCCTCTCGAAGTTCAACTCTACAGTAATGAAGTGTGTAGTGTAGCTGTCCTGAGGGACCCGATCTGTTAATCACTCAGTTAAACAGAGTCGAGTCAGCAGAGGAGGAGTGTGACGCTCGTCGAGTGTGTGTGTGTGTGTGTTTGAGGAGCAGGAGTGTGACGCTCGTCGAGTGTGTGTGTGTGTGTGTTTGAGGAGCAGGAGTGTGACGCTCGTCGAGTGTGTGTGTGTGTGTGTTTGAGGAGCAGGAGTGTGACGCTCGTCGAGTGTGTGTTTGAGGAGCAGGAGTGTGATGCTCGTCGAGTGTATGTGTGTTTGAGGAGCAGGAGTGTGACGCTCGTCGAGTGTGTGTGTGTTTGAGGAGCAGGAGTGTGACGCTCGTCGAGTGTGTGTGTGTGTGTGTTTGAGGAGCAGGAGTGTGACGCTCGTCGAGTGTGTGTGTGTGTGTGTTTGAGGAGCAGGAGTGTGACGCTCGTCGAGTGTGTGTGTGTGTGTGTTTGAGGAGCAGGAGTGTAACGCTCGTCGAGTGTGTGTGTGTGTGAGGAGCAGGAGTGTGACGCTCGTCGAGTGTGTGTGTGTTTGAGGAGCAGGAGTGTGACGCTCGTCGAGTGTGTGTGTGTGTTTGAGGAGCAGGAGTGTGACGCTCGTCGAGTGTATGTGTGTGTTTGAGGAGCAGGAGTGTGACTCTCGTCGAGTGTATGTGTGTTTTTGAGGAGCAGGAGTGTGACGCTTGTCGAGTGTGTGTGTGTTTGAGGAGCAGGAGTGTGACTCTCGTCGAGTGTATGTGTGTTTTTGAGGAGCAGGAGTGTGACGCTCGTCGAGTGTGTGTGTGTGTTTGAGGAGCAGGAGTGTGACGCTCGTCGAGTGTATGTGTGTGTTTGAGGAGCAGGAGTGTGACTCTCGTCGAGTGTATGTGTGTTTTTGAGGAGCAGGAGTGTGACGCTCGTCGAGTGTATGTGTGTGTTTGAGGAGCAGGAGTGTGACTCTCGTCGAGTGTATGTGTGTGTGTGAGGAGCAGGAGTGTGACGCTCGTCGAGTGTGTGTGTGTTTGAGGAGCAGGAGTGTGACGCTCGTCGAGTGTGTGTGTGTTTGAGGAGCAGGAGTGTGACGCTCGTCGAGTGTGTGTGTGTTTGAGGAGCAGGAGTGTGACGCTCGTCGAGTGTGTGTGTGTTTGAGGAGCAGGAGTGTGACGCTCGTCGAGTGTGTGTGTGTTTGAGGAGCAGGAGTGTGACGCTCGTCGAGTGTATGTGTGTTTGAGGAGCAGGAGTGTGACGCTCGTCGAGTGTGTGTGTGTGTGTGTTTGAGGAGCAGGAGTGTGACGCTCGTCGAGTGTATGTGTGTTTGAGGAGCAGGAGTGTGACGCTCGTCGAGTGTGTGTGTGTTTGAGGAGCAGGAGTGTGACGCTCGTCGAGTGTGTGTGTGTTTGAGGAGCAGGAGTGTGACGCTCGTCGAGTGTGTGTGTGTGTGTGTTTGAGGAGCAGGAGTGTGACGCTCGTCGAGTGTGTGTGTGTTTGAGGAGCAGGAGTGTGACGCTCGTCGAGTGTGTGTGTGTTTGAGGAGCAGGAGTGTGATGCTCGTCGAGTGTATGTGTGTTTGAGGAGCAGGAGTGTGACGCTCGTCGAGTGTGTGTGTGTGTGTTTGAGGAGCAGGAGTGTGACGCTCGTCGAGTGTGTGTGTGTGTGTGTTTGAGGAGCAGGAGTGTGACGCTCGTCGAGTGTGTGTGTGTGTGTGTGTGTGTGTGTGTGTTTGAGGAGCAGGAGTGTGACGCTCGTCGAGTGTGTGTGTGTTTGAGGAGCAGGAGTGTGACGCTCGTCGAGTGTGTGTGTGTGTGTTTGAGGAGCAGGAGTGTGACGCTCGTCGAGTGTGTGTGTGTGTGTTTGAGGAGCAGGAGTGTGACGCTCGTCGAGTGTGTGTGTGTTTGAGGAGCAGGAGTGTGACGCTCGTCGAGTGTGTGTGTGTGTTTGAGGAGCAGGAGTGTGACGCTCGTCGAGTGTATGTGTGTTTGAGGAGCAGGAGTGTGACGCTCGTCGAGTGTGTGTGTGTGTGTGTGTGTTTGAGGAGCAGGAGTGTGACGCTCGTCGAGTGTATGTGTGTTTGAGGAGCAGGAGTGTGACGCTCGTCGAGTGTGTGTGTGTGTGTGTGTTTGAGGAGCAGGAGTGTGACGCTCGTCGAGTGTGTGTGTGTGTTTGAGGAGCAGGAGTGTGATGCTCGTCGAGTGTGTGTGTGTTTGAGGAGCAGGAGTGTGACGCTCGTCGAGTGTGTGTGTGTTTGAGGAGCAGGAGTGTGACGCTCGTCGAGTGTGTGTGTTTGAGGAGCAGGAGTGTGACGCTCGTCGAGTGTGTGTGTTTGAGGAGCAGGAGTGTGACGCTCGTCGAGTGTATGTGTGTGTGTTTGAGGAGCAGGAGTGTGACGCTCGTCGAGTGTGTGTTTGAGGAGCAGGAGTGTGACGCTCGTCGAGTGTGTGTGTGTTTGAGGAGCAGGAGTGTGACGCTCGTCGAGTGTGTGTGTTTGAGGAGCAGGAGTGTGACGCTCGTCGAGTGTATGTGTGTGTGTTTGAGGAGCAGGAGTGTGACGCTCGTCGAGTGTGTGTTTGAGGAGCAGGAGTTTGACGCTCGTCGAGTGTGTGTGTGTTTGAGGAGCAGGAGTGTGATGCTCGTCGAGTGTGTGTGTTTGAGGAGCAGGAGTGTGACGCTCGTCGAGTGTGTGTGTGTGTGTGAGGAGCAGGAGTGTGACGCTCGTCGAGTGTATGTGTGTGTGTTTGAGGAGCAGGAGTGTGACGCTCGTCGAGTGTGTGTGTGTGTTTGAGGAGCAGGAGTGTAACGCTCGTCGAGTGTGTGTGTGAGGAGCAGGAGTGTGACGCTCGTCGAGTGTGTGTGTGTTTGAGGAGCAGGAGTGTGACGCTCGTCGAGTGTGTGTGTGTGTTTGAGGAGCAGGAGTGTGACTCTCGTCGAGTGTATGTGTGTTTTTGAGGAGCAGGAGTGTGACGCTCGTCGAGTGTGTGTGTGTTTGAGGAGCAGGAGTGTGACGCTCGTCGAGTGTGTGTGTGTTTGAGGAGCAGGAGTGTGACGCTCGTCGAGTGTGTGTGTGTTTGAGGAGCAGGAGTGTGACGCTCGTCGAGTGTGTGTGTGTTTGAGGAGCAGGAGTGTGACTCTCGTCGAGTGTGTTTGTGTGTTTGAGGAGCAGGAGTGTGACGCTCGTCGAGTGTGTGTGTGTTTGAGGAGCAGGAGTGTGACGCTCGTCGAGTGTGTGTGTGTTTGAGGAGCAGGAGTGTGACGCTCGTCGAGTGTGTGTGTGTGTGTGTGTGTTTGAGGAGCAGGAGTGTGACGCTCGTCGAGTGTGTGTGTGTTTGAGGAGCAGGAGTGTGACGCTCGTCGAGTGTGTGTGTGTTTGAGGAGCAGGAGTGTGATGCTCGTCGAGTGTATGTGTGTTTGAGGAGCAGGAGTGTGACGCTCGTCGAGTGTGTGTGTGTGTGTTTGAGGAGCAGGAGTGTGACGCTCGTCGAGTGTGTGTTTGTGTTTGAGGAGCAGGAGTGTGACGCTCGTCGAGTGTGTGTGTGTTTGAGGAGCAGGAGTGTGACGCTCGTCGAGTGTGTGTGTGTGTGTTTGAGGAGCAGGAGTGTGACGCTCGTCGAGTGTGTGTGTGTGTGTGTTTGAGGAGCAGGAGTGTGACGCTCGTCGAGTGTGTGTGTGTTTGAGGAGCAGGAGTGTGACGCTCGTCGAGTGTGTGTGTGTTTGAGGAGCAGGAGTGTGACGCTCGTCGAGTGTGTGTGTGTGTGTTTGAGGAGCAGGAGTGTGACGCTCGTCGAGTGTGTGTGTGTGTGTGTTTGAGGAGCAGGAGTGTGACGCTCGTCGAGTGTATGTGTGTTTGAGGAGCAGGAGTGTGACGCTCGTCGAGTGTGTGTGTGTGTGTTTGAGGAGCAGGAGTGTGACGCTCGTCGAGTGTGTGTGTGTGTGTGTTTGAGGAGCAGGAGTGTGACGCTCGTCGAGTGTGTGTGTGTTTGAGGAGCAGGAGTGTGACGCTCGTCGAGTGTGTGTGTGTTTGAGGAGCAGGAGTGTGACGCTTGTCGAGTGTGTGTGTGTGTTTGAGGAGCAGGAGTGTGACGCTCGTCGAGTGTGTGTTTGAGGAGCAGGAGTGTGACGCTCGTCGAGTGTGTGTGTGTGTTTGAGGAGCAGGAGTGTGACGCTTGTCGAGTGTGTGTGTGTTTGAGGAGCAGGAGTGTGACGCTCGTCGAGTGTGTGTGTGTGTTTGAGGAGCAGGAGTGTGACGCTTGTCGAGTGTGTGTGTGTTTGAGGAGCAGGAGTGTGACGCTTGTCGAGTTTGTGTGTTTGAGGAGCAGGAGTGTGACGCTCGTCGAGTG
>JARWKJ010000014.1:39513982-39516482 GCA_029959095.1 Rhinichthys osculus
ATAAATCAAAACTAAATTTTTTTTTTAAATACAAATCAAGTAAATTAAAATAAAGGTAAATTCTTATAAATGTAAAATTATAAAATAATAAAATAAAGCAAAATTACATAAATCTTTTAAAAAAAATTCTAAATATAAGTAAATAATTAAAAACAATAAAATAAGATAAAATAACCCCCATTTCAGGAAATCTAAATAAAAAAATCCATTTAAGTAAATTTACTCATCAATTTAAGTAAATATTAATGTAAAATAATAAGCTGTAATTCTTATACATGCAAGTAAATATTAAAGAAATTAGTAAATGAAAAATTAAATCCCAGGAAATAAAAATAAATCCATATAAGCATTTTTTTTAATTAATTTAAGTCAATCCTTGAAAATTATAAAATTAAATATATATAAATATAACAAATAATTTTTCAGGAAATTAATATTTCACATGTTGTGTTGTGGTCTGAGTTCATTGTGAATATGTGAGTTTCCAGAGGGACACCTGCATATAAACGCCCTGAACCAAAGCTGCAGCTTCGGCTTTGTGCTCCAGCGTCCTGTAAGGGCTCTGAATGGGGCACAATTGGGTGTGTGTGTGTGTGTGTGTTTTAGGGTCATGGTCAGGGCCTTGTGCTGGAGGGACACGTGCTCAGGACACACACACTCAGTCATTAAGAGACCCGGAGGGGTCTTTGCTTGCGGAAGTGTGGGTGTGGTCGGATGGGGCTTCTTTTGTTACCAAACGTGTGTGTACCGCAGGAGCCCCTCAAACACGGGACGTGCAATTAGTCACAGACACACACACACACACACGTGCACGTCTGAGGCCACAATACAGACACGCATGACGATGTAGAGCGGTTCATTGATGAAAACACACAAACTGCTAGGATGGATCATTGTTTCATTCTCATTTGCTCTCTGCCATTTCTTTGAGTTCAGATGTGTGTGTGGATTTACTGCGCTAAACAAAGACACCAATGAAAGTGTGTGTGTTTGTGTGTGTGTGGAGTGGGAGAGAGAGAGATATGGACAGATCCATACAACAAGGTAAAGCATTGGCCGCACACACACACACACACACACACACACACACACACACACACACAGGTTGATGTTTCATGTTGTTTCAGGTTCACAAACCTACAGACCTCCGATTGAACTGCAGCTGAAACTCAAGAAACTCGATGTCTGATGGGAATAATAGACACCGACAGCGAAACACACACGTTTATCTCACTCTCTAATGAGAACCACTTCTGTTTTTATATATTCAGTAAAGGTAAATATATGCAGGAACTACAGACCAACTCAAACACCAAAAGAAACGTGATTTACTTCTTTAAAAAAACTGAGGTTTTATCAGATATAATTCACTTCTGGAGGCTTTTGTTCCCAGGAATATGACTATAATATGAATCAATATTCAGAATATGAATCAACACTCGAATGAGATCCAGGGTTATTATTATGGTTAATTTAAACTATAAAGCTTTTCCAGAACTTGAAAAAAAGTAAATGTTGACTAAAATAATATCATATATATATATATATAAACATTTTATGAAAATGTGCTGAAAAAAAAAATTTGGTCAGTTACTTTTGTATTTACTAAATTTAATATCTTAAACAAATGAGTAGTAAATAATAATAATAAATAATAGTACTCAGACAAAAGACAACCACAAAAAATGTATAAGTTAATATAATAATAAATTTACAATCAAGTTTTTAATACATTTTATATATAAACAAACCACAGAACTAAGTTTTGATTACTACTCGTTTAAAAAACAAAACAAAATCGTATTATTACATTTTTTTCTGCCTCACACTAAAAGGTCTAACCTGATTGGCTCTGTTAATGACATCTCGACTGATTCGATTTGACCTCGGCCTCTTTCTATTGGCTCTCAGCTGACCTCTGAGCACTCAGGATCAAACCAGCGTCTCTCAAAATGTCCACATCAGGATCATAAACGCAGACATTCACGGACACACTTACAACATGAACGAGTCACATTTAGAGACGTCGTTCTCTATTCAACTCATTTAACTTTATTTATTTTTTTTATATATTATCATTTAAAACTTTAAATGTATCATCCATCCCTATGTATTCTCTATATTTACTGGTGTATTTATTGTGTTTGTGATCATATAATGCAGTCGAGGAGTGTTGCAGCAAGTGTCGATCTCACCGTCATCAAAGCAAATGAAACGTGGCAACAGAAATATGTGACAATAAACTGGACTCATAGTTTCACTGCCAAGAGAAATAACTCTCACACAATCTAAGAGCATTTCCATGCTTTAGTTATTAGAGAAAATCTTACCAGGAAACACACACACACACACACACACACTTCAGGTTGTGTGTATGACATCTGATGTGATACGATCATCTTTGTTTAATCAGTATATGAGCGCTTCTTACCTGCAATATTAAAGATAAAATCAAAGCTATGACAACAAAACAAACACTGAAATATTGATAATCCTCAGA
>JARWKJ010000014.1:39521482-39541482 GCA_029959095.1 Rhinichthys osculus
CTCACTCACTCACTCACTCACCACTCACTCAACACTCACTCACTCACTCACTCACACACTCACTCACTCACTCACTCACTCACTCACTCACTCACTCACTCACTCACTCACTCACCACTCACTCACTCACTCACTCACTCACTCACTCACACACTCACTCACTCACCACTCACTCACTCACACTCACTCACTCACTCACACACTCACTCACACTCATTCACTCACTCACTCACTCACTCACTCACTCACTCAACACTCACTCACTCACTCACTCAATCACTCACTCACTCACACGCTCACTCACTCACTCACTCACTCACTCACTCACTCACTCACACACTCACTCACTCACTCACGCTCACACACGCTCACTCACCCACTCACTCACACACTCAACTCACTCACTCAACACTCACTCACACACATTCACTCACTCACACGCTCACTCACTCACTCAAGCTCACACACGCTCACTCACCCACTCACTCACACACACTCACTCACTCACACGCTCACTCACTCACTCACGCTCACACACACTCACTCACTCACTCACTCACTCACTCACTCACTCACTCACTCACTCACTCACTCACTCAACACTCACACACGCTCACTCACTCACTCACTCAACACTCACTCACTCACTCACTCACTCACTCACTCACTCACACGCTCACTCACTCACTCACGCTCACACACGCTCACTCACCCACTCACTCACACACTCAACTCACTCACTCAACACTCACTCACACACATTCACTCACTCACACGCTCACTCACTCACTCACGCTCACACACGCTCACTCACCCACTCACTCACACACACTCACACACTCACTCACTCACTCACTCACACACTCACTCACTCACACACTCACTCACTCACTCACTCACTCACTCACTCACCCACTCACTCACTCACCCACTCACTCACTCACTCACTCACTCACTCACACATTCACTCACTCACTCACCCACTCACCCACTCACCCACTCACTCACTCACTCACTCACCCACTCACTCACTCACCCACTCACCCACTCACACACTCACGCTCACACACGCTCACTCACCCACTCACCCACTCACTCACTCACTCACTCACTCACTCACTCACTCACTCACTCACTCACTCACTCACTCACTCACTCACGCTCACACACGCTCACTCACCCACTCACTCACTCACTCACTCACCTCACTCACTCACTCACTCACTCACACACTCACCCACTCACTCACTCACTCACTCACTCACCCACTCACTCACCCACTCACACACTCACGCTCACACACGCTCACTCACCCACTCACTCACCCACTCACTCACTCACTCACTCACTCACGCTCACACACGCTCACTCACCCACTCACTCACTCACTCACTCACTCACCCACTCACTCACACACTCACTCACTCACCCGCTCACTCACTCGCTCGCTCGCTCGCTCGCTCGCTCGCTCACTCACTCACTCACTCACTCACTCACGCTCGCTCGCTCGCTCGCTCGCTCACCCACTCACGACTGTAAATGTTACATCTGTTGGCATGTTCACTGCCAGTGCTTTTCTTACTCTCTCACTCTCTTCTCTCTCTCTGTGTGTGTGTGTGAGAGAGAGACAGTTCAATAGCGCGACAGACGGCCGGTGTGTGTCCGCTGAGACTGGGGCTCGAGTGTCCATGATAAAAGAGTCCACAAAGCGATTGTGACCGCGTCTCTCTTCAATACACACCCCTCCTGCTCGCCCGCTTTCACACACGCCTTTATCAATAGGCCCCGGCGCTGAATAGCACAAACACTCTCTATTTGGCTTCCAGTCAATTAAGCTCTAAGCTGTCGGTAAACAGGACTTTTAACTTCCTTCCAAAGGCCTGGAAAAATTGGAGTCACGCGATTGCAGCAAAGAAGAGGCGAGCAGAAAGAAGAAAAACGAAGGGTCGTTGTTTGCACACACACACACACACAATTAGTGCAACTGATCAACAAATAACACTAATAATATCAATCCAACACATCTTGATGATCACTTTTGGTCAATTCAATGCATCCATGCTAAATAAAAGTACTAATTTCTTTAAAAAATAAAATAAAAAATGATTGTAATTATAAGTCTTAACAGCCTCCAGCGCCTTTTGCTTAAACCAAAACTTGACCAACAAGTTCAGACGCCAAACCTTGTTAATTACTAAGAATAATGAGCAGTTGCATGTCTATCCTTGTATTGGTCGATACGAACTGGTCGAGGTTGATATGGGATTTAGAAAGTATAATTGAAAATAAGCAATGCAATACTTTTTAGAGATTAATTAGTAATTTAATTACTCTGTTGAAGGTATAATTACTAGCTAGTAATTAATTACTTTTTTAGAGTAACTTACCCAACACTGGTAACATTCTACTAACTAATATGTAACTTTCTACTAACTAATATGTAACATTATACTATGTAACTTTCAACTAATATGTAACGTTTTACTATGTAACTTTCTACAAACTAATATGTAACTTTCTATTATGTAAAATTATACTAATATGTAACTTTCTACTAATATGTAAAATTCTACTAACTAATATTTAACTTTCTACTAATATGTAACTTTCTACTAACTAATATGTAACATTCTATTATGTCTATTCTATTATGTCTATTATAACATTCTATACATACAATTATACTAACTAATATGTAACTTTCTACTAACTAATATGTAACTAACTAATATGTAACATTATACTATGTAACTTTCTACTAATATGTAACTTTCTAATAACTAATATGTAACATTCTATTATGTAAAATTATACTAATATGTAACTTTCTACTAACTAATATGTAAAATTCTACTAACTAATATGTAAAATTCTACTAACTAATATGTAACTTTCTACTAACTAATATGTAACATTATACTATGTAACTTTCTACTAACTAATTTGTAACTTTCTACTAACTAATATGTAACTTTCTATTGTGTCTATTATAACATTCTATACATACAATTATACTAACTAATATGTAACTTTCTACTAACTAATATGTATGTATGTATCTATTAATACTCTAATGACTGCTACTGTAGTTGCAAAGTTACTTATAATGTCTAAAGTAGACTATCGAAATAAAGCGTTACCAAAACAACACATCTTGACGGGTAAATCGAGTCTCATCCTACATTATTACCAACTAAATATAGTTAAACTCATAAATACGTCACATTACAGAAGTTAAATGGGCTACAAATGACATCTGATGAAGGAATAACAAAACAAACCTATTATTTCTCACAGATTAAGCACGACGTCCTGTAAAAGCTCAAACGTGGCGCTTCTGTGGCCGAACAGAAGTTTCTAGCACATCTGAACCTCAGAGATAAAACAGCATGTGTGCAGAACACACACACACACGTTCAGACACCAGACGTGCTGCATGGAGACACCGGCGTGAGCGTGTGTGTGCGGTGGGACAGACGTCCCCACAACTTCCAGTAAGGTAAAGCGCCAGTAGGGTTGTGGGTGAGATCAATACTGTGGTTTCCAGCATCAGAGAGACAGACAAGTCTCTGTGCAGAAATGAAGACTAAATAAACGGAGTATATGGTCAATATCACAGAGACTACTGGTCTGGTCTACTGTAGGCTTTTCTGGTCTGCAGAATCAAAATGGCATTTACAAAACAGACCATTTACACTCGGATAGAATCATGTTTAAAGCTATGATATGTAGAGTAGAGTTCAGAGTTGGTACGATTTTTTATTGTTATGAAAGAAGTCTCTTCTGCTCACCAAGGCTGCATTTATTTGATCAAAAATACAGTGAAAACAGTCAAATATTATTACAACTTAAAATAGCATGTCATTTATTCCTGTGATCAAAGCTACATTTTCAGGATTAATACTCCAGTCTTCAGTGCCACATGAAATTTCACGTTTAATTCAGTGTGTTACTTGCTGTTTCTTTGTAATTATTTCTGAGTGAAAATTGATTCCATAGTAAATCCTTCACCATTTCCCCCCCCAAAACAACATACCAGTCCCGTTTTAAAACACTAGTTAGTTTCATCACTGAGATGTGTAGCGCTCCCTGCTGGTTACACTAGTAAACATGCATGATCATCGGATCTACAAAGCGTTTAGCAGAGGTTAGTTTGATATCATGTTGTCGGGATGGGAAATGCCGTCCTTGGTGTCGTGCTTGTAGTGTCTATTTTCCTCATTTTTAAAATAGTGCATTAGAAACAGACCTTCACCTCATATCACACTGAAAGTGTGTGTGACATGTAGCACACTTGGTACTCACTATACACACACACACACACAGAAGCAGATTCCATTAAAACCGAAACGTAAGTGGCCGTTTAAGAGAGTGAATCTCATCCAATTTAACATTCACAAAAGACGGTAGAGCGACTCAAAGGAAACAGCCTTGAAGACAGAAAAGTAAGATGATCGCCTCCTAAGCCGTGATGGCTCTTTGAGGATGTTACTGCAATTAAGTGATTCAGAGAGAGAGAGAGAGAGAGAGAGAGAGAGAGAGAGAGAGAGAAGGTATGACCCTTTTAAGGGCGAGAAGCTTTTATTTCCAGTCTGTGAGATCAGGTGTTTTCTTGGTCCCTTTAAAGGCACAGTTCACCCAAAAAACTAAATCATGTACTCATCCCAAACATGAATGAATGGCTTGCTTTCTTCTACAGAGTGATGAATGAATGAGGCATTTATATAGCGCTTTCATATGTACTACTGTACATGTTCATGCTGCTACTGTATGACTGTATGAATGTAGTCATAAACTAGTTTTATAGTGCTTTCTGGAGTTAAAGTGCACTTTCATTGTATGTAAAGAGCAGCCTGAACATTCCGCTGAACATCTCATTTTGTGTTCTACGTAAGAAAGAGTAAATAATGACCAAATGTTCATTTTCAGGTGAACTAGCGCTTTAAGAATGAACAGGAATGTTGCATCACTTTGAGCACGACGGAACTTTCAGAGCGATGCTGATGTCATCAGTAAACTGGAGAGCAAACGCAACAGAAGCATTAAACGAAACAAACACACACAAACACACACACACACACTCGCAGTCCTTCAATCAATTTTGGAATCTAATTTTAACCTGCTCTCTTTTGCCTTTTTTGCTGCATGGAAGGAGAAAACAAAACAAAAAAAAAGAGATAAGGAAAGAAGTGATTAATAATCAACTCACTTGATAAATGAATAAATGACTATGAAATATTAATGAAATGAATGGAAAAATAAATGTATATATGGGACGAAACAATATGAAAAAAATTCTGAAATATGTGGAGACAAATATGCAAAAGAGAATCTAGTAATATATACGGTAAAATCTGAAATGCATAATGAGATATATGGGGAAGTACGGTATATGAAAACAATAAAATGGACGGAAATATGCAAAATTGCATATGAACAAAAACATGAAATATAGCAGGAAAAATATGAAAACGAACATAAATTATATTGGTAAAATATGCAACAACAAAGAAGAGAAAATATATGGGCGAAAATTTAAGGAAGAAATTAAATATATCTTTATTCTAAAATGGAAGAAAAAGAGAGATTTGGCTATAGTATGACTATTCATCTAGATAAGAGAGAGAGAATGTGTGTGTGTGTGTGTGTGTGTGTGTGTGAGCAGGTGCAGGCTCTGTGTGTGTAGTCGACACTAGCTGGTGTTCAACTTTGTCAAATCAGTCAAGAAAGTGTCTATTAACCCCAGTGTGTGTGTGTGTGTGTGTGTGTGTGTGTGGTTGTACCCGAGCAGGACCATCTGTCACCCCCTCCTGCCCCTTTTACCCCCTGATGGGAGCTGGCGTGCTGCTCTCTGGGCTGTTTCAGGGGGGTTTAACCCCACAACATCCTGACAGAAAAAGAAACGGCCCCACTAGACGCCCCCCCCACCTCTGAACTCTGTTTACTGAAGCACTAGAGCTGTTGATCAAACCTCTAGTGTTAAACCTGAGCATTAAACTCTAGTGTTAAAGGTGAGAGTGTGTGTCATCCTGAAACCACCGACAACACCCTAGCAACTGCACAGCAACAGCCTAAGCACTCAGAAAACCTTAGCAACTGCACAGCAACAGCCTAAACTCTCACAACACCCTAGCAACTGCACAGCAACAGCCTAAACACTCACAACACCCTAGCAACTGCACAGCAACAGCCTAAACACTCACAACAACCTAGCAACTGCACAGCAACAGCCTAAACACTCACAACACCCAAGCAACTGCACAGCAACAGCCTAAACACTCACAACACCCTAGCAACTGCACAGCAACAGCCTAAACACTCAAAAAACCTTAGCAACTGGACAGCAACAGCCTAAACACTCACAACACCCTAGCAACTGCACAGCAACAGCCTAAACACTCACAACACCCTAGCAACTGCACAGCAACAGCCTAAACACTCACAACACCCTAGCAACTGCACAGCAACAGCCTAAACACTCAAAAAACCTTAGCAACTGGACAGCAACAGCCTAAACACTCACAACACCCTAGCAACTGCACAGCAACAGCCTAAACACTCACAACACCCTAGCAACTGCACAGCAACAGCCTAAACACTCACAACACCCTAGCAACTGCACAGCAACAGCCTAAACTCTCAGAACACCCTAGCAACTGCACAGCAACAGCCTAAACTCTAAGAACACCCTAGCAACTGCACAGCAACAGTATAAACTCTCAGAACAGCCTAGCAACTGCACAGCAACAGCCTAAACACTCATAACACCCTAGCAACTGCACAGCAACAGTGTAAACTCTCATAACACCCTAGCAACTGAACAGCTACAGTATAAACTCTCAGAACACCCTAGCAACTGCACAGCAACAGCCTAAACACTCAACACCCTAGCAACTGCACAGCAACAGCCTAAACACTCAACACACTAGCAACTGCACAGCAACAGCCTAAACTCTAAGAACACCCTAGCAACTCCACAGCAACAGTCTAAACTCTCAGAACACCCTAGCAACTGCACAGCAACAGCCTTAACACTCAAAATACCCTAGCAACTGCACAGCAACAGCCTAAACACTCACAACACCCTAGCAACTGCACAGCAACAGCCTAAACTCTCAGAACACCCTAGCAACTGCACAGCAACAGCCTAAAACACTCAGAACACCCTAGCAACTGCAAAGCAACAGTCTAAACTCTCAGAACACCCTAAAAACACCCTAGCAACTGCACAGCAACAGCCTAAAACACCCAGAACACCCTAGCAACTGGACAGCAACAGTCTAAACTCTCAGAACACCCTAGCAACTGGAGAGCAACAGCCTTAACACTCATAACACCCTAGCAACTGCACAGCAACAGCCTAAACACTTCTAACACCCTAGCAACTGCACAGCAACAGTATAAACTCTCAGAACACCCTAGCAACTGCACAGCAACAGCCTAAAACACTCATAACACCCTAGCAACTGCACAGGAACAGCCTAAACTCTCAGAACACCCAAGCAACTGCACAGCAACAGCCTAAACACCCAGAACACCCTAGCAACTGCACAGCGACAGCTTAAACACTCACAACACCCTAACAACTGCACAGCAACAGCCTAAACTCTCAGAATACCCTAGCAACTGCACAGCAACAGCCTAAAACACTCACAACACCCTCGCAACTGCACAGCAACAGTCTAAACTCTCAGAATACCCTAGCAACTGCACAGCAACAGCCTAAAACACTCAGAACACCCTAGCAACTGCACAGCAACAGCCTAAACACTCACAAGACCCTAGCAACTGCACAGCAATAGCCTAAACACTCACAACACCCTAGCAACTGCACAGCAACAGCATTAACTCTCAGAACAGCCTAGCAACTGCACAGCAACAGCATTAACTCTCAGAACAGCCTAGCAACTGCACAGCAACAGCCTAAAACACTCAGAACAGCCTAGCAACTGCACAGCAACAGCCTAAAACACTCAGAACACCCTAGCAACTGCACAGCAACAGCCTAAAACACTCAGAACACCCTAGCAACTGCACAGCAACAGCCTAAAACACTCAGAATACCCTAGCAACTGCACAGCAACAGCTTAAACACTCACAACACCCTAGCAACTGCACAGCAACAGTCTAAACATGGTCAAACACCACTCATAATTCCTCACACGCACAAAAAACTCTTCTCTTGGATTCCTGTAAGCTCTCAACATCTTTGCAGTGTTCAGGTCACAGGTTTTGCTCTGGACATCAAAGCTGAATTTTTAACATCTGTCTGTCTCTGGCTGAATTTCCCCAGTGTGGCTCCACTGTGCTGAATTATTAATTTCCTAGTGTTTAATGATCTTGGAGTCTGTTCTCTGTCTTATGAACAACACAACCCTGTTACTGTGCCATTATGACATCATCATCATCATCATCTGAAATAAATCCAGATCAACATTTGAACGACCCGTGGCCGCTAAACACACGGGTGTCCTCATGCATGAGGTCATTCTTAAAGAAACAGAGCACTAAATCTGCCCATTCGTGCTTTGGCATAGTCAGACGTTTCTCTGAATCCTCTTCAAACCATTACTCTGAAAGACTACATGGACCAAAGTAAGTTTACCATCATGTTCAGTATGACTATTGCCACATCCTACCATGGAAATCTTGGATTCCATGGTATGACTCCATTAAAGAGCAGGGAGAAAAGAAAGTTACTATAAGAGAATAGAAACAGTGCTACATAGATGTTAAGACCCTCGAGTCTGGAAAAAGTGGCGTGTTAAAACAGACAAACAGAAGGTGTTTGGTTCAGGTCAGAGAGCTGTGGGAATCACTGCTTATTTTTCATTTATTTGGGCTTTTATTGGGTCACTGTTCATTTTACGAGGATCCAGAACAGCCGGAGGGCAAACGCTCACGCTCTCTCTCTCACACACACACACACACACACACACACACACACACACACACACACACACACACACACACACACACACACAGTCAATGGAAAATCTACTGATGAACAATCACTTGTGAAGAGACAAATAAAAGCACACAAGCTAAATCTGTCATGAGAAGGTGGTTTTGCTCTACGGGGTTAAAAAAAAAACAATCTACACCGTGTGCGAAGGTCAAAGGTCATGACACCACATGAGCATCAACAGGGAAGGGAAGACATCACACAGGTAAAGCTAAACTTCTACATTCAGAAGATGAGCTATGAAAAGAGACATGAAAAGAAGAGATGTCGAGACAAGAGGAGAAATGAAGAGATGAAGTTATGAGTAGCTGTGTTTACACGAACTCTAATTATCCGATTGTAATAGACCCCTTTTCAGTTGGTTTCAAATGTGTTTAGGACGAACAGAAATATTCTCCAGGACGCTTACAGGACGAGAGACATTTTTGTATGTGTGTTCATTTATTACTAGCCTATAGACCAATTTTCAGTTGGTAAACATGGTGACGTTTCTGTGGGCGGAGCTTAGGTGGAGGCAGAACGATCCCTCTGGCCGCTTCCCTAACGCTAGTTTGCAAGTTTTGTTAGCTTGTTTTTTTACAATGACTGGAGAAAATCCGATTTTATCTTAATGTGTAAGGTCACTCAGTGTCCAGGACCACGATTGTTATTTGCAAAAGTTAATTTTAACGGACGGAACCAGATTGGCCGACCCGTACTGTACACGCTCAGTCAATGATGGACGATCTGACAGGATTAACGCTAACGCTACCTCCGGTTGAGTGGCCTGACTTCTACACCTAACGTTACCTGATAGAGAAACCGAGCGTAAAGAGAACCGGAGGGCGTATAAATCTTTAGATGCCTATCATAACTATGTGCTGAAGGCTCATGTAAAGACTTGTGTGTGTGATCCGCAGTTCTGCCGCGCCAGCGCCGAGAAGACGACCATGTAAAGAGTGACATCACGGTGCGATGTTAATGATGTGAATATTTTCTAGAAATAAAAATTCCAGATACAGCATATTCATTTTTCATCGATTCTTGCACCCAACAACACAACAAGATGACATTTAATAATAATAATAATAATAATTTAAGCTCCTTATTATGTAGCCGAACCTGTGCTGGTTTGTATTGGCCGGATTTTCCAGTTTTCCCTTTGGTTTGCCTCCAGCAGCTAGCGCCGCGACGTAACTGTGACGTCGGCTTAAACTGGGGCGGCAGTGGTTCAGTGGTTCATGTAGGTTGTCTGCAAACCGAAAGGTTGGTGGTTCAATCCCCGGTTCCACCTGACCAAGTGTCGAGGTGTCCATGAGCAAGACACCTAACCCTGTGTGTGTGTGAGAGACACACACCTAACCCCATGTGTGTGTGTGTCACCTAACCCCAGCTGCTCCCGACGAGCTGGATGGCGCCTTGTATGGCTAACACCGCCGTCGGTGTATGAATGAGTGAGTGAATGGGTGAATGTGAGGCAAATGTAAAGCGCTTTGGTGGCCATTGGGTCTGTGAAAGCGCTGTGAAAATGCAGTCCATTTACCATTTCTAATCCGTCCGATAGGACACGTATACAGGAAAGTTCTGTGCATGTGCAATGATGTAGAAATGGCGGAAGAAAAGAGAAGAGGAAAAGGGGGAAAAAATGGAAGGGAAGAGAAAAATGGAAGGGAAGAAATAAGACAAGATGATATGAGATGTGAAGAGATGAGATGATCCAAGAAGAGATGAAAGTAAAGAAGGGAAGAAATGAGATGAGATAAAAGGAGTGATGGTGAGAAGAGAGAATAAAAGTGAAGAGAAGCGATAAGGATAGTCAACAAGAGACAAGATGAGCCGTGAAGAGACAAAAGAAGAATAGAAACGAGGCGAAACGGACGAGAAGAGCATGACAGGTGTCATCACCTTTAACCTCTGACCTCTGAGAGGCTGAAGCGCTCTTCTCATCTCCGTTCTGTGTGTGTGTGTGTGTGTGTGTGTGTGTGTGTGTGTGCGCGGAGACGAACCGCTGTCACGTTTGTAAAATGATCATGTATTTGTAAAGAGGTTACGCATCGATAACAAGATTGTGAGTTTGCAGACTGATGATGCGTTTGAGAGCTGAATTCTGAGTTTTCCATCTCTGTCATGATGCGGTGGACGAATCATCAGTCCTGGGAAATATTAGACGCACACACACACGCACACACACACACACAGCATGTATTTTAAGAAAAAACTAATGAAAAAAAACACGCACACACGGATGCTCTGCTCCTATTGGACTAGAAGAAGCTCCGCCCACTTCCTGTAAGTGTGATCATGACATCTGAGGTGGGGGTGGGTTCACTCTGACCTTTGACCTCTCCAGCTCCTAACATGGCACTGACCGCATCTCTCACATATTCGAGTTTCTCTTTTAAATATGTAAATGGCACATCATAAATAGTGATTAAATTCTGGGAATTATGACAGATTGAACCATAGATCCACATGACCGCGATATTACGAACACTTCTGCTATAAAAACTCTTTATGTACGTATTAGTGTGATATTTTTATTAGTGGTTATATATAATTGATTAAATAAAATAATTTAAAAATATTCAAATTCATAAAACCAATATAAATGAATGTTTTTCATGGTTTACACTTTTCTATTATCGATGACTTTTCTAGTTTATGTGATTACAGGGTTTAAAAAAATGATTTCTAAAATAAAATAAAATATTAAATAAAAATGTTTTAGAGCTTGAAAAAAAATGTATATACACTATTGTTTACATATATATATATATATATATATATAAAAATCATATTTTTTCTTTTTCTTTCTGTATTCATTTTTCATTAATTCTATTAAATCTGTTTTAAATGAATGTTGATCATAAGTTACTTCATTGCTTATTTCCATGATCACGCCCATCAAAAACACTTTTACCATTGTGCTGCTAATTAACATATTAGCTTTTAAAAACTTTTCTTTTGTGTTTTTTGTGTGTTTATATACAGTATACATATATATTGACACACACACACACACACACACACACACACACACACTGTTTGAATAGAATTATTAGGCACATTAACAAGTTACATTTCCAGTGTGTTTGATGGACAACAGGAAGTTGATGTTTGATGGACAGATGTTTGATGGACAACAGGAAGTTGATGTTTGATGGACAGATGTTTGATGGACAACAGGAAGTTGATGTTTGATGGACAGATGTTTGATGGACAACAGGAAGTTGATGTTTGATGGACAGATGTTTGATGGACAACAGGAAGTTGATGTTTGATGGACAGATGTTTGATGGCTGTGTAGTTCCACAAACTGCACTTCCTGTTGTCATTAATTCTCTGAGCCTGATTGGTCAGATGATCACAGAAACGAGAGGAACAGGAGCAGATCTGATATCAGCAGAACTGAAGGAGTCATGAACGTGAATCTGAGATCAGCCATAACACGCGACGCATCTCACACACACGCGCCGCATCTCACACACACGCGCCGCATCTCACACACACGCGCCGCATCTCACACACACACACGCCGCATCTCACACACACGCGCCGCATCTCACACACACATGCGACGCATCTCATACACACACGCCGCATCTCACACACACACACGCCGCATCTCACACACATCAGCGGTCCCCAAGACAGATGCGTATAAAGCCCGTTCTCATGTTCTGCTGCTGTTGTGTAGCTGGTTAAGGAGGATAAACAGGAGACACTTGCACTGATTATCTCTCCATCGATCCTCCACTCGTCTGACGGTCTCTCCATCCAAACATCCTTCCATCGCACGTCTAGACCGACGGCAGTAACCCATCTTAGGGCCGTTATATCACTGACTTCCCACTGATGTAAATGAGTAGGCTAAATTTAGTTTCATTTCCACTGAATCATAAACATCTACTGGTCTACACACACACACACACACACACACACACACACACACACAGAGACACACTCACTAACAGACACACACACACACACTAACAGACACACTCACTAACAGACACTCACTAACAGACACACATTAAGAGACACACATTAACAGACACACTCACTAACAGACACACACACACACACACACACACACACACACACACACACACACACACACTAACAGACACACTCACTAACAGACACACACACACACACACTAACAGACACACACACTAACAGACACACACACTAACAGACACACACACTAACAGACACACACACTAACAGACACACACACTAACAGACACACACTAACAGACACACACACTAACAGACACACACACACACACACACACACACACTCACTAACAGACACAACACACTCCCTAACAGACACACTCACTAACAGACACACACACACACACACACACACACACACTCACTAACAGACACACTCACTAACAGACACACACACACACACACACACTCACTAAAAGACACACACACACACACACACACACACACACACTCACTAACAGACACACTCACTAACAGACACACTCACTAACAGACAAACACACTAACAGACACACACTCACTAACAGACAAACACACTAACAGACACACTCACTAACAGACACACACTCACTAACAGACAAACACACTAACAGACACACTCACTAACAGACACACTCACTAACAGACACACTCACTAACAGACACACACACTCACTAACAGACACACACACTCACTAACATACACACACACTCACGTCACTAACAGACACACTCACTAACAGACAGACACACTAACAGACACACACACTAACAGACACACACACACACACACACACACACACACACACACACAGAGACAGACACAAACACACTCACAGACACACTCACTAACAGACACACACACTAACAGACACACACACACACACACACAGAGACAGACACAAACACACTAACAGACACACTCACTAACAGACACACTCACTAACAGACACACACACTCACTAACAGACACACTCACTAACAGACACACACACTCACTAACAGACACACACACTCACTAACAGACACACACACACACTAACAGACACACACACTAACAGACACACACACACACACACACACACAGAGACAGACACAAACACACTCACAGACAGACACACAGACACACACACTAACAGACACACACACACACACACACACACACACAGAGACAGACACAAACACACTAACAGACACACTCACTAACAGACACACTCACTAACAGACACACACACTCACTAACAGACACACACACTCACTAACAGACACACACACTCACGTCACTAACAGACACACACACTAACAGACACACTCACTAACAGACACACACACACACACACACACACACACACAGAGAGACAGACACAAACACACTCACTAACAGACAAACACACTAACAGACACACTCACTAACAGACACACTCACTAACAGACACACTCACTAACAGACAAACACACTAACAGACACACTCACTAACAGACACACACACTCACTAACAGACACACTAACAGACACACACACTCACTAACAGACACACACACTCACTAACAGACAGACACACTAACAGACACACACACTAACAGACACACTCACTAACAGACACACACACTAACAGACACACACACTAACACACAAACACACACACACACATTAACACACAGACAGACACAAACAGACACACACACAAACACACTCACTAACAGACACACTCACAAACAGACACACTCACTAACAGACACACTCACTAACAGACACACACACTCACTAACAGACACACACACTCACTAACAGACACACACACTCACTAACAGACACACTAACAGACACACACACTCACTAACAGACACACTAACAGACACACACACTCACTAACAGACACACTAACAGACACACAGACTAACAGACAGACACACACACACACTCACTCACTAACACACACACACACACACACACACACACACACACACACACACTAACACACACACACTCACTAACACACACACACTCACTAACACACACACACACACACACACACTCACTAACACACACACACTCACTAACACACACACTCACTAACACACAAACACTCTCACACGCTCGACACACACTCACACGCTCACACACACTCTCACACACTCTCTCACACACTCTCACACACTCTCTCACACACTCTCACACACTCTCTCACACTCTCTCACACACGTCTCTAGTCTGTAAAGCAATCAGTGTTTCTAGCTCTTCTGAGAGCAGCACACACACACACACACTCTCTCTGCTGCAGTCCAGTCAATAACACAGACATGCATGACGATTTATCATTTTCTACTCTCATTTTTCACTTATTGACATTGTTTTTCCATTTATTCTACAGAATTAAATCAGTAAGTCCAGACGAACCGTCCAAGTCGAGTCCTGCCTGTCACACACACTCTTAATAATATATATATAAATTAGTTCTACATATGGAAACACTAGACCGTCAATCAAGAATTCTACTTATTTAGTTAAAGTTTTAGTAATTTTGTGTTTTCATCATTTTTATTTTTTATTTTTTAAATACGTCTATATAGTTTTGTCATTTTTATTTCTATTTTAGTTTTAGTTAATTTAGTACATCAACATAAACTAAATGAAAATGAGAAATGTTGCTTTTTTTTGAAAAGTTTTTTTTATACTTGCTTTTATTTCAGTTGAAATTTATTGTATTTTAATTGTATAGGAAAGTGTGTTTTTTCTTCTGTCCTTGAACAACTCTACCGATGATGGACAGAGAGCGGATATACTCACTGCATCTGTGCTGATGTTCAGGGCTCCAGTAATGATGTTAGTGGTGTGGGGCATCATGGGGGATTATTAGGGTCTGAAACCCTGTGTGTGTGTGTGTGTGTGTGTATAAGTGTGAGTGTAAGTGTGAGTGTGTGTGAGTGTGAGTGTAAGTGTGTGTGCGAGAGTGTGCGAGAGTGTGTGTGTGTGTGTGTGTGTGTGAGTGTAAGTGTGAGTGTGTGTGAGTGTAAGTGTGTGTGTGTGTGTGTGTGTGTGTAAGTGTGAGTGTAAGTGTGAGTGTAAGTGTGAGTGTATGTGTGAGTGTAAGTGTGAGTGTGTGTGTGTGTGTGTGTGTGTGTGCGAGACTGTGCGAGACTGTGTGTGTAAGTGTGTGTGTGTGTGTAAGTGTGAGTGTAAGTGTGTGTGTGTGTGTGTGTGTGTGTGTGTGTGTGTGTGTGAGAGAGAGTGTGTGTGAGAGAGAGTGTGTGTGAGAGCATGTGAGTGTGTGCATGTGTGTTTGAGAGTGTGTGTGTGTGTGTGTGTGTAATATTTCCCTTATCCAGGATACCGAGAAACGCAGGAAAAACTTGACGTGCCACACACACACACACACACACGAAGAGTGACAGACATGATGATGCGTGTGCCTACCTGCAGTGATGTCATCATCCGTCACGTCCATCTCCTCCTCTGGCGCTTTGATCTCAGGGGGCGGGGCTTCAGCAGGGGGCGGGGCCGGAGGGCCGGTTTCGGGGGCGGATCCCGCTGCAAACACAGCAACCAGAGAAAATGAAAAAACACTCAAAGGACATACGTTTCAAATTATATGGTCTTTCTTTACTTTTTTCGTCTATTCTTATATTGTTGTTTATCTGTGTTTTTTTTTCGTTTTCCGATATGTGTATTTTGTCAAATTTCTGTATGTATTCCTAAAAAACAAAACAAAAAAACAGGTGAAAATGCAGAATGACAAAGGAAGAGGTTATTTCATGGCGTTAGTTTAAGCTGACGATCATAAAGTCATTAGGCAACAGTTGAACAGAGGAAAACTGACTGAGCAACTACAGAAATATTGGTATTGGTCAAAATACGCCATCATGTCTCTAGCAGAAGAGAATTACTGTGGACGAATGAAGATGCCGCTGTTGCGGCGGCAAAGACCGAATTAGGAAGAACGGCATTTTTCTTGTCGTCTCTTTTCTGCAAATGTCGCTAACTTCTCTCGTTTTCTGGCAACCTTGTTAAAAAGCTCATCAGGGTTTATTGGTGCTTTGCATTATCGAGGCTTTATTAAGCTTTAGCGACTGATTACCACCATTTTTATTCTGCGCCTTCATTCGGTGCTTATCCTGGAATTACCAATTAAAATAAGCTTTTCATTAAAGAGGCTGCAAATGAATCAATGCTGCTTAAAGGTGAGAATGAGCTAATCTAGACGGGCACTAATTAATGAGACCCCTAGACCCCGCGAACCCTCAGCGGAGAGAGAGTGTGTGTGTGTGTGTGTGTGTGTGTGTGTGTGTGTGTGTGTGTGTCAGAACAGAGAGAAAAACACACGTGGAATAAAAGAAAAACAAACTTGCACAGACAGAAGACTGTAATGACATATATTTACATTACATTATATTTACATACACACACACACTCACGCGCATACTCTCATGCATACACACACTCACAATCTCACACACACACACACACTCACTCACGCGCATACTCTCATACATACACACACTCACAATCTCACACTCACACACTCACAATCTCACACACACACACTCACAATCTCACACACACACACACACTCACTCACATACTCTCATGCATGCATACACACACTCACAATCTCACACTCACAATCTCACACATACACACACACACACACACACACAAACTCTCTCATGGATTCACATACTCACAATCTCTCTCACACACACTCACACGCATACTCTCATGCATACACACACTCACAATCTCTCTCACACACACACACAAACACACACACACAAACGCATAATCTCTCATGCATACACACACTCACAATCTCTCACACACACACAAACGCATACTCTCTCATGGATTCACATACTCACAATCTCTCACACACACACACACACACACACACACACACACACACACACACACACACACACACACACACACACACACTCACACAAACAAGTGACTGCACACACAGCAAACAGCCAATATGGCAAATATTCAATTTTAAATAAAAATTGTCTATATGTTGAAATGTATGAATTAAAATAGTTAGTTAGACACAGTATTAGAACAATATCAAGACGGTAAACCCAATCTGAGCCAAATATCATCATTCATGATCAGACATTAATTACAGGACGTCGGAAAACAATCACTAAACTGTGAGTGTGTGTGTGTGTGTGCGCGTGTGTGTTTGAGTGTGTGTGTGTGCATGTGTGTGTGTGTGTGTGTGTGCGCGTGTGTATGTGTGTGCATGTGTGTTTGTGTGTGTGCGCATGTGTATGTGTGTGTGTGTGTGTGCGCATGTGTATGTGTGTGTGTGTGTGTGTGTGCGCATGTGTATGTATGTGCATGTGTATGTGTGTGTGCGCATGTGTATGTGTGTGTGTGTGCGCGCATGTGTATGTTTGAGTGTGTGTGTGTGTGTGTGCGCGCATGTGTGTGCGCGCATGTGTATGTGTGTGTGTGTGTGTGTGTGTTTGTTTGAGTGTGTGTGTGCGCATGTGTATGTGTGTGTGTGTGTGTGTGTGTGTGCGCGCATGCGTGAGAGTGTGTGTGTGTTCGGTTTTGATGGCTTGAGCTGTGATTGTGAGTTTTGTGTGTCTTCAGTGAGGCATATAAACACAAGAAGACTTCACAGCATGATATGAACACACACACACACACACACACACACACACACACACACACACACAGCTCATAACTCAGAGATGTTGGTGTCGGTGGGGTAAATCGGGCCTCCAGCGAGGTCAAACGCCCGTGTCAAGCATGACACACTGCTCACACACACCGGCCTTGTTAACCCGTCCTCCCTCTCCCTCCTTTATCTCTCTCTCTCCGTCTCTCTCGTCTCTGTTCACGGGGGAACGCTTTAATATTCAGCACAGCTGCAGTCAGGACGTCCCTCAGCACGACCCGAGCCTGACTCCACTATAACACACACACACACACACTACAGTACCACCACCATCACGTCACGAAGGAGCCGAGAACACAAGACTCGAGTTTGTGCTGGAATGTTTTCTGAGAGCCTGTAAAAGCTTCATCGAATGTGTCCGACGATTAAACTAAACATAAATGATGCAGAGTGGAATATTCTGCCATATTTATGACTTGAAGCAATAGCTGACCGAAAATTAAAATTGTGTCAATATTTACTAGCACACGTCTTTCCAAAACCACTCACTTCGAAGAAATTTGGCAACACTTTAGTTTAATTCACTATTATCTAGTTGCTTATTATCATGCATATTACTAAGATATTGGCTGTTTATTAGTACTCATAAAGCACATATTCTACATCCCTTAAACTCAACAACTGTCTTACTAAATATTAATAAGCAGTAATTAGGAGTTTATGGAGGAAAAAGTCGTAGTTAAGAGTGAGAATTTAACTCTAATCTAAAGTGTGATTGAAATTGTAATAAATCTTCACTCCAGGTTATTATTGTAACAAAAATTATAGTTTTATTTTAGTTGTTTTTAGTTTTATTATAGTTTATAGTATAATTATAGAATTAGCTTTTATTTTTATATTTTTATTTTTCATGTTAATTTAAGTTTAATTTTTAGTGATTTTGTCATTTTATTATTATTATTATTATTTATAAATATTGCTATTTAGGTAACTTATCTTATTTCAGTTTATTGTCAAGGCATCATTTCAAATTTTAATTTAGTGTATATTTTTTATAACTAATATTTCTGTTCTCTTATCTCAGCTTCATTTCAATGAACAGAAACATTTTTAATAGGTTTAATGATTTATTTGTGCATATTTTAGTAATGTTTCCTCTCTGAAATAAAATATTTTTAGAAAATAATTTTTAAAATATTAAAATAACAAACTAAACAAAACCTATAGACAAAAACACTAATAATAAACAAAACTAAGAAAAAAGAAAGAATAATTACAACAAAATGTACTTTAAAATGAAAAAAATTAATATGAAAACAAACTATAAAAGTAAATCAATGAAACTAAAATAACGGCGATTCATTTAAAAAAAAAAAAAAAAGGAATGGTGACTAGATCTGTCAAGATATAAAAAGCACCCCATCAAAGATTCA
>JARWKJ010000014.1:39553982-39616482 GCA_029959095.1 Rhinichthys osculus
ACACACATACAGACACAATGTCACACACACACACACACACACACACACACACACGTTTGATATACTATAGGTGACATTACGGCTTCTCTAGAGCCTCTAATGAGCCGTCCACTGCCTACACAGAAAACCACCTTATATTTTGTTTTTCAGGAATCTTTGATGCAAAGAAAGTTTAAAAGAACAGAATTTATTTGAACATCCATTTTTTTATTTCAGATAAACACATCTATAATTGAAAGTCTTTATCTTATGGGAAAACGGATCACAAATATTGATGACTCATCTTGCACCACACATATTTTTGTCCAATCAGATGCTCTCTAGAATTAGAATGCCCCGCCCCCTAAAACCACCAGCAAGCAGAACACAGAACCGAAACGTTCTGTGTCAATAGGAAATGCATCAACACAGAAGAAAAAGAAAAAACTGTATAAAGTATAAAGTACAAAAACAAAGAACAGAAAAGATCTGCCGTTAGAGGTTCAGAACAAACTCGAAGCAGAATGTTTGAGGAACATCAATACAACACAAACACTGAAATAAGACCTGCGAGGGCGGGCGGGATCGAACGCGGGTTTGGACCAAACAATCGAACTGAGTGTGAAAACAGCCGCAGACACATCATACCCTGTGTGTTTCACACTCCTCGCCTGCTTTGATGGGCGGCGTGTCTGGAGGTTTGAGATGGCCAGGTTAGTGCTGGTAAACGCAGCTGAACTTGTCTGTGTTTGAGAGGGGAAAGCAAAGCGGTTCCCATCGCTGAGATCCTGGGGTGAATCTCAAAGATTTCTGATTCACCACAGAATCTCCTGGAGAACTCTTCCCACGACCTGGAGTGTGTGTGTGCTGGTTCATCTGTGGCCAACTACATCAAAGTGTGGACCAAGAAGAGGAAAACATTCTCTGACACTTTCACCTGTAATCCTGCAGAGTCACTGTAAGAGCTTATGGACGTACTGGGGTGCTAGTGTTCACAGAAATGAATAAAAGTTGGAACAGACAGACAGACAGACAGATGATAGATAGATGGATAGATAGATGATTAATAGATAGATAGATAGATAGATAGATAGATAGATAGATAGATAGATAGATAGATAGATAGATAGATAGATAGATAGATAGATAGATGGATAGATAGAAAGATAGACAGACAGACAGACAATAGATAGAAAGATAGATAGATGATTAATAGATAGATAGATAGAGAGATAGATGGATAGATGGATTAATAGAAAGAAATAGATAGATAGATAGACGATGGATAGATAGATGGATAGATAGAAAGATAGACAGACAGACAGACAGACAGACAGACAGACAATAGATAGAAAGATAGATAGATGATTAATAGATAGATAGATAGATAGATAGATAGATAGATAGATAGATAGATAGATAGATAGATAGATAGATAGATGGATAGATGGATAGATGGAAAGAAATATAGGGTAACACTTTATTTTAAGGTGCTTGTAATAAGCAGTAATTACCAGTTAATAAGACACTTATAAGACCTTATAAGATGCATATAAGCATTAACTAATGATAATAAATAAATTAAATTAAATAATACATTTCTCAAGTATCAATACATTGCACTTTTAGAACAGCCAAACAAACATAAATGGTAACACAAACTCCCAGTCACTTAAAAAATGGACCTTCCCAAGAGGGAGTAGTTTCCCTGATCTCTTCACGGCCTGGACCTTTAATTAACCCTTATATGAAGTAGTTAATGCTTATATGCATCTTATATGCACCTTATAAGGTCTTATAAGTGTCTTATTAACTGTTAATTACTGCTTATTACAAGCACCTTAAAATAAAGTGTTACCGATAGATAGATAGATAGATAGATAGATAGATAGATAGATAGATAGATAGATAGATAGATAGATATATGGATAGATGGATAGATGAATAGATAGATAGATGGAAAGATAGATGGAAAGATAGATGGATGGAAAGAAAGATAGATGGATAGATGATGGAAAGAAAGATAGATGGATAGATGTATAGATAGATAGATAGATAGATGGATAGATAGATAGATGGAAAGATAGATGGATAGATGGATAGATAGATGGAAAGAAAGATAGATGGATATATGGATATATAGATGGAAAGAAAGATAGATAGATAGATGGATAGATGGATAGATGGATAGATGGAAAGATGGAAAGATGGAAAGATGGATGGATAGATAGATAGATAGATAGATAGATAGATAGATAGATAGATAGATAGATAGATAGATAGATAGATAGATAGATAGATAGATAGATAGATAGATAGATAGATGGAAAGAAAGATAGATGGATATATGGATAGATAGATGGAAAGAAAGATAGATAGATAGATAGATAGATAGATAGATAGATAGATAGATAGATGGAAAGAAAGATAGATGGAAAGAAAGATAGATGGATAGATAGATAGATAGATAGATAGATAGATAGATAGATAGATAGATAGATAGATTGATAGATTGATAGAAAGAAATATCTGTTTGTCTATCTGTCTTATGTGTGTATTGTGTATATGTGTGTGTGCTGCCTGATATTGACCCGTCAGGAGTGTTCAGTGTAACACTCACGGGAACTGACAGCATCCACGTACTGCGGCAGATACGGAGCCCACAGGTCAATGGTGTCCTTCCGGCCCGACTGACCAATCCTGCGCAGCTCAGCCAAGAGGAGAGCCTGGGCCGCCTCCCGAACCTGCAACACACACACACACAGATATCAAGTTTACACACAGATACTGCAGCACTCCTGTTGAAAAGGCTCTCTCTAAGAAAGTGCAGCTCTAACTGAAGCCACACACACACACACACACACACACACACGTGTCAGGTTTACACACGCTCCTGTCGAAAAGGCTCTCTCTAAGAAAGTGCAGCTCTAACTGAAGCCCCGGCAGCCGAACTCAAATGCCAGACCGCTGAGATGAAGCGCAGGAATAAAGCACGGGCCTGAAAGAAGCCATTGAGAGAGATGGAGTGTGTGTCTTTGTCCCGCGGGGTTAGCAGGTGCTAAAGCTGCGAGATACGAGTGAAAGTGAATGCGAGAAGAGAGAGAGAGACGATGGGGACCCTTGGAGAAAAAGGATTAAGGATGCTTAACAGAGCGTCTCTTTCTTTTCTTTCTCTTTCTCTGTCAGTCTTCCTTCATTTCTCTCTCAGTGTGGCGTACGACACCTCTGCGGTCACGGGCGTCACACTCTGAGACACACAGATCGCTCGGCTCACAAAAACAAAGGACTAGGGATGCACGATATATCGGCCACCATATCGGTATCGGACAATATATGTTCATTTTTATGTTATTTTTAATGTTATTGTTATAAATAATGTATTACTTCCTTCAGCTGAGACGCTTCAGATGCGCACTGTTCACCATGATGGTTTTGAATTGCTTGAAATATGATTGAAATCACTTCAAAAAAGGAAAATACAGTTAAGTGAACATGCACAACAAAAGTCTGTCATATAAGCTATATAAAATTATCATTAGAACATTATAAGTGTGTGTTTGTATCGCTTTTCAAATATAAAGAATTATCGGTTATCGGCTTACAAATATAAAGAATTATCGGTTATCAGCTTTCAAATATAAATAATTATCAGTTATCGGCTTACAAATATAAAGAATTATTGGTTATCTGCATACAAATAAAGAATTATTGGTTATCTGCTTACTAATATAAAGAATTATCGGCTAATGGCTTTCAAATATAAACAATTATCAGTTATCGGCTTACAAATATAAATAATTATAGGTTTTCTGCATACAAATATAAAGAATTATCGGTTATCGGCTTACAAATATAAAGAATTATCGGTTATCGGCTTACAAATATAAAGAATTATCGGTTATCGGCTTACAAATATAAAGAATTATCGTTATCGGCTTACAGATATAAATAATTATCGGTTAATGGCTTTTAAATATAAATAATTATCGGTTATCGGCTTACAAATATAAAGAATTATCAGTTATCGGCTTACAAATATAAAGAATTATCGGTTATCGGCTTACAAATATAAAGAATTATCGGTTATAGGCTTACAAATATAAATAATTATCCGTCATCGGCCTACAAATATAAATAATTATCGGTTATCGGCCTACAAATATAAATAATTATCAGTAATCGGCTTACAAATATAAATAATTATCGGTTATCGGGCTACAAATATAAATAAATATCGGTTATCGGCTTACAAATATAAATAATTATCGGTTATCGGGCTACAAATATAAATAATTATCAGTTTTCTGCATACAAATATAAATAATTATCGGTTATCGGCTTACAAAGAATTATCGGTATCGGGCAAAATTTTCATAACGGTGCATCCCTAAAAAAATATTTAAATAAAATAAACATATATGTAACTATTTAAATATCAATAGGGGCTTTCGCACCGGATAGTTCTAGGAACGAGCTGCCAGGGTGGTTCCCCTAGGAACGTTTTCCTGGTTGCATTCGCACCGCTAGTAGGAACTCTGAAGTGACGTGGTCCGCGCATGTTGTGACTTTTATTTTGACGCCGCTGAGAACGCCAGAGCCTGAGCTCGCAGTGCTCACATTCTCCATGTTCATCAGTGTACGATCTGTCTAACAGCCCTGTCTAACACGTTATTAGATAGACCTGTTATACATAGAAAGTAGACATTATATTAAAAAAGGTATTAGCGTTTGCCATGTGGTTGATGTCCAGTGTTGCTAGCTAAGGATGTTTCGCCTGGTCTCCTCAAAGTTGCGTTGGGTTTTCTCCTCAGCGTGAAGGTAAAGAGGTCCATCTATCAGTTTTACATGTTCGTAGAGTTAGTTTATGCAGTAAATAAATAGGCCATAATTAAAAAATGGCGGGTGCTGGTGTTTCGCGTGCATTCGGCCAATCAGCGAACACTAACGTCACGGATAGTTTCTATAGCGCTGGTTTAGACCGACTCTGAAGCAGGAGCCAAATTAGTTCCTCCAAAACGAGTTCCTAGAACTAAAATCGTTCCTTGTTTCTGCGGTGGGAACGAACCAAAATCCGGGAACTTCCGCCAATGGTTCTAGGAACTATGAAAAGGTTCCTCCGGTGCGAAAGCCCCTAATAATACACTTTAATACCTCCAGGCAGCGGTCCTGCCATCTGCGCGCCAGCATCTCCAGGAGAGGAGGCCTGAACTTATCCAAACCCAGAAGATCAGGAAGCATGACACAATGCATGGCGGCCAGCTGACTCCAACCTACACAAACACACAACCACACAGAGAGTCAATCACAGCGATACACAACAGCCCTGCAGATCTGAAGCCCGGCCTGACAGGACCCTAGAAAAACACGAGCAACGTTTCAAATTCATGATGAGCAACATCCAACACAGAGTCACATATATCAGAAATATATGGAACAGCTTTTCGGAAAACTTCTGAGGAGAGAAACTTCAAAGAAATTACATTTCTTTGTGAAACGAGATCAACAAACTTACCTTTAGGGAAATATTCTAACAACTACTGTACATTCAGGCCATCGCTTTATATTGACTGATTAACAAAGACAAATCTAGACTGGATCTCTAAGAAGGGAAAGAAGTGCGAAGCAGAAACACTGAAGCATTGATACAAAAATACAACATAAAATTTACCACCATGTATTCTTTTAAACAGCGTGTGGAAATTTTTACATGGAACATATTTGGCTCTCTTTTGAATTAAATATTTTTTTTTTATATAAAAACACTTTACAATAAGGTCTCATTTATATTAAAATAATAAAAAAACAGTGTACAGTATATACAGTACAGAAACAACTGCTTTAAGGATTTAATTCTTTCACTCGTAAAGATGTTAATTAAAACACTGAGGATCTGAAGATAAACGTGTGTGTGTATAAAGTAAGCATGCAGTCCAAGACACTTACATTGACACAGACAGAAAAACAGACAGACAGAAAACACACACACACACACACAGGCACTGAGCGCGAGGCGGACGGAAAGCACAGGGAGAGAAAAGGAGCGCGGCTAAAGAAAGAGGAAGAGAGAGAGAAAGATTGAGAGAGAGAGGCCTTTATTCAGAGAGAATACCTTCATTGACTGAGGGGGAGTGAGACACTCCTGAAGCAGAAGACGGAACAGCGACGGCAGCTTGAAAACAGAGGAAAAGAGCCGTGAAACAGAAAGAAAGAAAGAAAGAAAGAAAGAAAGAAAGAAAGAAAGAAAGAAAGAAAGAAAGAAAGAAAGAAAGAAAGAAAGAAAGAAAGGCCTCCAGCAGAGTTAGTAGAGTAAAGCGGCCGTTATTAAATGAAAATAAACTGAATACATCGGCACTGAACTCACATGGACACTTTTCATAGAAATTAAAAATTAGTAACTAATTGGTTATTAGTGTGACTATCACAAAAAAATTCTAGATTTTATAATTATTATTAACTATGGTAACAGTTTCCACAAAATACAACTGGTATCAAAACCAATATTTTAGACAATTTTTTTTATAAATGTATAAGAATAATTGGTGTACAATAAGCTCTTATTAGTTAACATTAGTTATCAACTAACATAAACAATGAGAAATACATTTTTTGCAGTATTTATTAATATCTTTGTTAATGTTAATTTTCCATAATAATATTAACAGAATGTTGATATATTGTTGAAAAATATTGTTGAAATTAATATTAACTAAGATTCATAAATGCTATGAGTATTTTTTATTGATAATACTTGTGAACTAATGTATTAACCAATGTTAACAAAAGGTACTTTTTTGTTAAACATTACAGTATAAATGTATTTTAAAATAATTTTTAGACACCTTTTTGTCTTTGCCATTCCATATTAAATAAAACATTTGAATTTAAGTACAAAAATGCCACTGTATTAAGTGCAAAAATGTTAAATTCTGTTTAGTTAATACGGGTCCATAAAGCAGCATGAATAAAATCTGCTTCAATAGTTTTTAATATCAACTTCCACAAAAGTAGTCAGTATTTGCCCTAAAACCGGATCATCAGATATTAATAAACGTTACTAAAGCTTTCATTATATTCCTCTTATTATAGTGGTTTACAGATGGAAACTTTTATTAGCATAGTAAATATTTGAGCTGAAAAGCATTTTACTGAAACCTGGATAAAATATGGCTAATGAAACAAAAGTTTTTCAATTGAACCTTTTAAACTGATACTTTGGTATATATATATACACTGTGTGAATATATTAGAGCGGCACGATTAATCGTTAAAAGATCGTGATCTCAATTCAAACACCCACACGATCTCATTCCTAAATTACAACAATTCTCCTCTGTCTATTTATTAGAGATATGAAACAGCTTCACAAACAGCCTTTTCAACCACACAGGTTCATTATTTCTGTCTTACAATCATTCATATGATCACAGAAGCACTGGGATAAAAGATTATAGTTCAAATATAAACACTGATGTCTACAGTAGCGATCGAAATAGAGTCAATCACCTTTAGAAAGTAACTTGATGCTTCAAATTAAGATTGTATTAATTACATCGTTAACGACAAGTGACTGTTAAACATGTGTGAGTCATTGAATCATTCATTCAAGAGATTCGTTCAAAAACACTGAATCATCCAGTGATGAAACAAGTCTTTATGAGTGAGTCATTGAATTATTCACTCAACTGACTTAGAAAAAAATCTAATTAATCAAAAAAAATTAATAGACTGAAGTAATTAACATTTTGTCAATTTATCAATTTATCTCAAATTATCCAGAATCATGCTGCTCTAATATATTTATATATACCAACAATATAACCAATAATAATATTGCAATATTTCCATACAAGCCATTACTCAAGTGATCCAAAACATTTAAAATTGACAATTATGAGCAAGAACTACAAATCCCATGAGCGCTCGAGAGAGAGAGAGAGAGAGAGAGAGAGAGAGAGAGAGAGAGAGAGAGAGAGAGAGAGCAAAGCCATGCATGCAGACAGAGAGACAGGGATCCGCTGCACCTGCAGTGTGGAGAGAAAAACCTCAACAAACAAACAAGTGGAAAGTGTTTTTCTACAAGCACACCATTCTCAGTAAGTAGGGTTGCCAACTGTCCCGAATTAGCCGGGACGTCCCGTATTTTGAGCCTAATTTATTTGTCCTGTTTATAGACGGCAACGCTGATCTGACCACTGACTGATACAGCAGCAACACGACACTTGAGGATGATCACGACACGGTCATCATCCAATCACAGCGCTCCCTCACACGCATCAGACCAGACCATAACAAACTCTACATTGAGAATTAATTATTCTTTTGGGACAAATCATTGCTTGATTTCGATCCGGACTCGCGCTAACGGCTAATCCCTTCCACTGTCCGGCCGGGTTTGATTTCGGCAAATCAGTTTTGGTGAATTCAAACTACGTGATTATTATTGTTCATGAGTCCGACATCCGCCACGCAAGAACACATGAACTCTTCCTCAGGGAATCATATGCGGACGTGATTTGCTGCCCAATAAACATTTCTGATTATTATTAATGAAAAAAAAAAATGAAAAAAAGTCAGGATTCTTTTGGGGTTCACACTGAAAAAAAATTGGAGTAGGATTTACTTGAAAAAAGCTAGGCAACTTTTTTCACTCAGAAAATGCTAGTAAATTTACAAAGATTTGCCAAGTAAAACCTAAACATATTTATCAGTAGGTTTAATTAGAAATCTTTAAGTTAAATTTACTTGGAATATGGAATTAAGTCAACTTTACTTAACCTAGTTAAGTGAAAGTATCTAAGAAAATAAGTAATTTTAACTTGGCTAGTAAAAGGTTGATTAATATCGATTTAGTTGAAATTTCCTTTGCATTACATTTCACTTGAACAATAATATTGAATTTTATTAGTCATTTGTAATATGTGCTTTACTTAGATCATCTAAGTAATTTATATTACATCATGTCTGATGTTAAACATCATGTGAATGCAAAGACCTCAATACTTGGTAGACAATACACAATGGCGGTAACATTTGATGGGTCGTTTTTGTGTTTGAATGTGTCATTTTAAGCAAATAATTTACTCGAAATGTCACAAAATGGCAAGTTACTAATACTGACAACAAAAATCAATGATAAAACTGTGTAAATACAGCAGGAAACCAGTGAAAAATCAACCTCATTAATTATTCAAGTATCAGAAAAGTTGAGTAATTTTTACTTAATTTTATTGAGTTGATATTTACACTTTCATTTCTACTCGCTTGAATTAAGTACTCATATGGAATTTACTTAGTTTTTTTTATTCTTGCCTGAACTAACTTTTTCATGTAAATTACATTGTTTCTTTTTCAGTAGTATTTACTTCACCAAAAAATCATTTTTTACAGTGATGTAGATTTATCCGAAATAAAAAAAGCTTTTGTAACATTATAAATGTCTTTACTGTCACTTTTGATTACTTTAATGCGTCCCTGCTGAATAAAAGTAGGCTATTACTTTCTTTAATTTCTAGTGTATAGTGTTACAAAAGCTTTCTATTTCAGATAAATGCTTTGGTTTGTTTAATGTGACTTTTTTGTGTGACGTTTTAGAATTAAATTGTACATAAATAGGTCAAGCCAAACAAATGTGTTTATGTCTGAGAACCTTTTAAACACATACGACTGTGTGATACCGTACACATATTTTGAGTGTCCCTTATTTTCTTGTAAAGACCCACGATTGTCCCGCATTTTTCTTTAAGGTTGTGATCGTAAGGTTGGACAAACGTGCCGTCTGCAGGGAAATATGTGGAAAATATGAGGGAAAACATTATTTTAAATATGAGGGAAGAACAAAAACAAATATGAATTAGTAAATTATTATTAGTAAATAAACGCAAACTACAGCTACGGGCTTTATTTCACGAAACAAAACAACAACTTTTTTTTTTTTTTAAAGTAAACATTTTTAGGGAAGAAAAAAGTGCCCTAAATATAGAAAGCAATCTTTGTAGAATGAAAACAAGAAATTTATTTTATTTATAAAAAGGTAAATCTGTCGGTTGATGATAAAATACATTTTTAAAAGAAATGCATTTCTGTAAATATCATAAACATCATGTAAATTAAGTATTTTGCACTTTAATGCAATTTTGTGGACTGCTTATTTGCTAACATTAAAGTCACCAAATAATAATAAATAATAAGAATAAAATAACATACATTTTTGTCAATATCGCACACCCCTTATGCAAAAACGTATTTATATTTACTGCATTTTAACTCTTGCATTAAACATTATGAATCTACCTGACAACAACTTAGTTAAATCATGGTTCCTGTTTGAAAAATTAAAAAAATTTTTTTAAATAAAATAAAATAGGGTCAGTCTGAGTTTGTGTGTGTGTGTGTGTGTGTGTGTGTGAAGCTCTTGTTTCTGAAAACAACTTAGTATTAGTATTTATTTAAATAAATATCAATAAATGCGGCTCAGTATCAGCATATTGTTTAACGGTTAGTATTAGCATACTAGTAATGCTGTCTTCAATCAAGTTTTTATTTACATTTTAAGACATGAAAAAATGTGTATTTTAAAAAGGCAAGGCTTCAGCACTTCATGACAATAAAACCATATTTGCCATCAGTTTTCCTGTGCTAAAGCTAACCTACAGGCTAAACCTTCTCCGTAGCGCACAGCGAGATCTGCATTTGTTTCTCTAAATCCCTCGTTCTGCCGGCACACGCTCGGCTTTTATCTCGGCACGCGATTAAAAGAACGACTCCATTAAAAAACACTTAATAACACAACCTGAGCACAGTTTCACAAACCCGTCCGGATCAATACGAGGAAACGAGAGGAGGGAGAAAACGCTACACGCGTTGAATAACTTTCATTATGTGTACAAACCTAAAGAGAAGTGTTAGATCAATATTCTCAACACATCTCAGAGGACCCTCTCTCTCTCTCTGTGTGTGTGTGTGTGTGTGTGTGAGATAAAAAGTGAATCATAACGTTCTCCTTCTCTAAACGCAATCTGGTGCGGCGTGCGAATTCATCGGACAGGCGCGTGTCAGCACGCCGGACACGGAGGGCTAATGCTCCTCGGGTGAAAGGCTTTAGCATGAGAAAGAGACGCTGCAGGGCCTTCTGGTCGAGGAGAGGAACACAACACAACACAACACCACACCACACCAGCACTTCCCCCGTCAATGAGCCCGACAGGCGTGTGGCGTGAGCAGCGCAACACAAGCCATTATTCACACGCCTCCTCCATTGTGGCCCGACAATAGCAGCTCGGGACGGGGGACAAATTAGGGCACGTGTTGAGGAAGAGTGTGTGTGTGTGTGTGTGTGTGTGTGTGTGTGTGTGTGCGTGTGTGTGTGTGCGTGTGTGTTACTAACAGGGTTTAAGCAGACACCCTGCACTCAACAGTGCATGTTATCTAGAAGTTGTCTAACAAAAGCTTCAATGCCAAACAAAATCCAAAATGCATTTAAAAAAGAAAAATGAGTGAAAGAAAAGTGCACTAAATAATAGAAAGCTGTGTTAGTATGAAAAGGAGAATAAACTTTAGATGCTGTTATTGATAAAACCCCCCAAAAATCTTTTTTTTGTCGATATCGCACACCCCTAATGCAAATAATCCTATATCTCTATTGTATTTTTACTCTTGCATTAAACATTTTGAATCTACCTGACAACAACTGATTAGTCATATCGTGGTTCCTCTGAACACAAAAAAACAAAATAAAATAAAATAAAATTAAATTAAATTAAATAAAATTAAATTAAATATTGTGTGTGTCAAATAAAATAAAATAAAATAAAATAAAATAAAATTAAATTAAATTAAATAAAATTAAATAAAATTAAATATTGTGTGTGTGTGTGTCAAATAAAATAAAATAAAATAAAATTAAATTAAATAAAATTAAATATTGTGGGTGTCAAATAAAATAAAATTAAATGAAATAAAATTAAATGAAATAAAATTAAATTAAATGAAATTAAATATTGTGTGTGTTTGTCAAATAAAATAAAATTAAATTAAATAAAATTAAATAAAATTAAATAAAATTAAATAAAATTAAATAAAATTAAATAAAATTAAATAAAATTAAATATTGTGTGTGTGTCAAATGAAATAAAATTAAAATAAATTAAATTAAATTAAATAAAATTAAATAAAATTAAATAAAATTAAATAAAATGAAATTAAATATTGTGTGTGTGTGTCAAATTAAATTAAATTAAATTAAATTAAATATTGTGTGTGTGTGTCAAATAAAATAAAATTAAATTAAATTAAATTAAATTAAATAAAATTAATTAAATAAAATTAAATATTATGTGTGTGTGTGTGTGTGTGTGTGTTACTAACAGGGTTTAAACAGACACCCTGCACTAAACCGGACCATTTATCTCGAATTTTCCATAACAAAGCTTCAATGCCAAACAAAATCCAAAATGCATTTAAAAAAGAAAAATGAGTGAAAGAAAAGTGCACTAAATAATAGAAAGCTATGTTAGTATGAAAAGGAGAATAAACTTTAGATGTTGTTATTGATAAAACCCCCCAAAAATCTTTTTTTGTCGATATCGCACACCCCTAATGCAAATAATCCTATATCTCTATTGTATTTTTACTCTTGCATTAAACATTTTGAATCTACCTGACAACAACTGATTAGTCAAGTTATAGTTCCTCTGAATAAAAATAAATAAAATAAATAATAAATAAATAAAAATATTAAGATACATTTTTGTCGATATCGCACGCCCCTTATGCAAAAAACGTATAATATCTTTACTGCATTTTAACTCTTGCATTAATCATTATGAATCTACCTGACAACAACTGATTAGTCATATCGTGGTTCCTCTGAACACAAAAAAACAAAATAAAATTAAATTAAATTAAATAAAATTAAATTAAATATTGTGTGTGTCAAATAAAATAAAATAAAATTAAATTAAATTAAATTAAATTAAATAAAATTAAATATTGTGTGTGTGTGTGTCAAATAAAATAAAATTAAATGAAATAAAATTAAATTAAATAAAATTAAATGAAATAAAATTAAATTAAATGAAATTAAATATTTTGTGTGTTTGTCAAATAAAATAAAATAAAATTAAATAAAATTAAATAAAATTAAATAAAATTAAATAAAATTAAATAAAATTAAATAAAATTAAATAAAATTAAATAAAATTAAATAAAATGGGTGTCAAATAAAATAAAATTAAATAAAATTAAATAAAATGGGTGTCAAATAAAATAAAATTAAATGAAATAAAATTAAATGAAATAAAATTAAATTAAATGAAATTAAATATTTTGTGTGTTTGTCAAATAAAATAAAATAAAATTAAATAAAATTAAATAAAATTAAATAAAATTAAATAAAATTAAATAAAATTAAATATTGTGTGTGTGTCAAATGAAATAAAATGAAATAAAATGAAATAAAATGAAATAAAATGAAATTAAATGAAATTAAATGAAATTAAATATTGTGTGTGTGTGTCAAATAAAATAAAATAAAATTAAATTAAATAAAATTAAATATTGTGGGTGTCAAATAAAATAAAATTAAATGAAATAAAATTAAATGAAATAAAATTAAATTAAATGAAATTAAATATTGTGTGTGTTTGTCAAATAAAATTAAATTAAATTAAATAAAATTAAATAAAATTAAATATTGTGTGTGTGTGTGTCAAATAAAATAAAATAAAATTAAATTAAATTAAATAAAATTAAATATTGTGGGTGTCAAATAAAATAAAATTAAATGAAATAAAATTAAATGAAATAAAATTAAATTAAATGAAATTAAATATTGTGTGTGTTTGTCAAATAAAATAAAATTAAATTAAATAAAATTAAATAAAATTAAATAAAATTAAATAAAATTAAATAAAATTAAATATTGTGTGTGTGTCAAATTAAATTAAATTAAAATAAATTAAATAAAATTAAATAAAATTAAATAAAATTAAATAAAATTAAATAAAATGAAATTAAATATTGTGTGTGTGTGTCAAATTAAATTAAATTAAATTAAATATTGTGTGTGTGTGTCAAATAAAATAAAATTAAATTAAATTAAATTAAATAAAATTAATTAAATAAAATTAAATATTATGTGTGTGTGTGTGTGTGTGTGTTACTAACAGGGTTTAAACAGACACCCTGCACTAAACCGGACCATTTATCTCGAATTTTCCATAACAAAGCTTCAATGCCAAACAAAATCCAAAATGCATTTAAAAAAGAAAAATGAGTGAAAGAAAAGTGCACTAAATAATAGAAAGCTATGTTAGTATGAAAAGGAGAATAAACTTTAGATGTTGTTATTGATAAAACCCCCCAAAAATCTTTTTTTGTCGATATCGCACACCCCTAATGCAAATAATCCTATATCTCTATTGTATTTTTACTCTTGCATTAAACATTTTGAATCTACCTGACAACAACTGATTAGTCAAGTTATAGTTCCTCTGAATAAAAATAAATAAAATAAATAATAAATAAATAAAAATATTAAGATACATTTTTGTCGATATCGCACGCCCCTTATGCAAAAAACGTATAATATCTTTACTGCATTTTAACTCTTGCATTAATCATTATGAATCTACCTGACAACAACTGATTAGTCATATCGTGGTTCCTCTGAACACAAAAAAACAAAATAAAATTAAATTAAATTAAATAAAATTAAATTAAATATTGTGTGTGTCAAATAAAATAAAATAAAATAAAATAAAATTAAATTAAATTAAATTAAATTAAATAAAATTAAATATTGTGTGTGTGTGTGTCAAATAAAATAAAATAAAATTAAATTAAATTAAATAAAATTAAATATTGTGGGTGTCAAATAAAATAAAATTAAATGAAATAAAATTAAATTAAATAAAATTAAATTAAATGAAATTAAATATTTTGTGTGTTTGTCAAATAAAATAAAATAAAATTAAATAAAATTAAATAAAATTAAATAAAATTAAATAAAATTAAATAAAATTAAATAAAATTAAATAAAATGGGTGTCAAATAAAATAAAATTAAATAAAATTAAATAAAATGGGTGTCAAATAAAATAAAATTAAATGAAATAAAATTAAATGAAATAAAATTAAATTAAATGAAATTAAATATTTTGTGTGTTTGTCAAATAAAATAAAATAAAATTAAATAAAATTAAATAAAATGAAATAAAATTAAATAAAATGAAATAAAATTAAATATTGTGTGTGTGTCAAATGAAATAAAATTAAATAAAATTAAATAAAATTAAATAAAATTAAATAAAATGAAATTAAATATTGTGTGTGTGTGTCAAATAAAATAAAATTAAATTAAATGAAATTAAATATTGTGTGTGTGTCAAATAAAATAAAATAAAACAAAAATAAAATTAAATAAAATAAAATTAATTAAATAAAATTAAATATTATGTGTGTGTGTGTGTGTGTGTGTGTGTGTGTGTTACTAACAGGGTTTAAACAGACACCCTGCACTAAACCGGACCATTTATCTCGAATTTTCCATAACAAAGCTTCAATGCCAAACAAAATGCATTATTATTGGCGTTTGCTAAGATCAGCATGTTCTCCTGCTGGACGATATGAAATGCCAGACACAGAAACCGGGAAGAAACATCTAAAAAGCAGACGGAAGACCCCAGAAACCGCACATCAGCCAGCCGAATCACTGCGATGGCCTGCGTTGCCATCTTTTCTTCAAAGAATGATAAAAGAAAAGGCAGAGTGGAAGAAAAGTGCACTAGATAATAGAAAGCTATGTTAGTATGAAAAGGAGAATAAACTTTAGATGTTGTTATTGAAAAAATACCCAAAAGTATTGCGATATCAATTTTTGCTGATATCGCACACCCCCTAATGCAAATAATTCTATATATTGTAAAATTGTATAAAATAAAATAATAAAATATTAAGATAAAAATTGTTGTTGATATCGCACACTCCTAATGCAAATACTTCTATATACTGCATTCGAATCATGGTTCCTCTGAATAAAAAAAAATAATAAAAAAATAAAAAAAATAATAAAAAAAAGTCAATTGTCAATATCACACACCCCTAATGCAAATAATTCTATATCTTTACTGCATTTTAACTCTTGCATTAATCATTATGAATCTACCTGACAATGACTTAGTCAAATCATGGTTCCCGTTTGAAAAAATAATAATAAAAATACATAAAAAGGGTCAGTCTCAGGGTGTGTGTATGTGCGCGTGTGTGTGTGTGTGTGTGTGTGTGTGTGTGTGCGCGTGTATGTGTGTTTGTGTGTGTGTTCATGTGTGTGTGTGTGTGTGTCCAACAGCAACAGCACGCAACAGCACCCGTCGTAACTGCCGTCGTAAATGTAGAGAATTTTCTGACATGATTCTACGTACAGCACTCCTTGTTATGTGTCTGATAACATCTATCAAAGTAGCCTTTAAGCAGGCGATACAAAGTGGTAAAATTTACAAACACCGCCGGCAAGTTCTGGACTCTAACGTTACCCCAGAACATCTATCGTCGGCCTGTCATATTCCATCTACAGAGTTCACGGATTATGAACGATTGCTGACAAAAAATGAATGGATACATTTCCAGTATCATGAAAGACAATTTAGGAAAAGCCTGGATACTAAGCGATTAGAAGAAAAACAAAACTTTGTACTCACCGGAGATTTCAGGAAGTGGTCAAAGTTGTTTACAATTCTCAACGGGGCTTTCTTCAAAACCGGAATATTTTCCACAAACCGCACAGATGGAGGACAACTTGGACTACCGTTACTCAAGTATGTAGTGCGGATTTTAAGGACTTTGCCACTGGATGATAATGCGCGATCTAAATCGGGCCCTGTTGCAAACCCGGCCGACTGGATTGAAAAACAACTGCGGTACCTGCGGGAGGTGATACAACCAGCGATTGCGTCTGCCACACGACCGCATCAGAGAAATCCTCAAAAGGTAGGAAAAAACAAACTAACCTATCTATGGCAGCACCGTAGATCAAAGGCGATTGACATTATCTTAAATGGCTGCATGTTTCCCATGCCATCGTCAGATCCTGGTAACACTGAGCAAGTGTACAAATATTATCTGAAAAAATGCCAGTCTGGTCCAATTACTAACACGCTTGAATTACCGCCTTGGAATGATGACTTAGAAAATATAATGACTGAGTTGTCGCCACCTACATCGGCGTTTACAATAGAAGAGATTGAGAAAGTAATTGTAAATCTGCCCAATAACAAAGCCAGTGGCTCAGATGGTGTTACTTATGAGAATCTTAAAGTCACACGGCAAACATCTTGCTACATATTGAAAAGCATTTTTAACACCTGTATGATTAATGGTAAAGTCCCTAGTTCATGGAAGGGAGCACTCATTCACAGAATACCGAAGAAAGACAATGTACCAGAAGATCCCTCAACATGGAGGGACATTTCTCTATTGCCATCTGTATACAAAGTCTTTATGAAGTGCCTGCTTTCAAGAATATTACCTTGGTTGGTTGATACTGGAATTCTGTCTAACAAACAAAAAGCTTACATTGAGCGACAGGGCATGAATGAGCATGTTTTTTGCTTAAAAACTGCCATTGACGATTTTAAGCACGAATCTGCTAAGCTATACATTGCGTTTCTTGACTTCAGAGATGCCTTTGGCACATTGCCTCATAGGGTCATGATTGAAGCATTGGAAGAGATACAGCTCCCTAAGATCTATGTGGACATAATAAAAGATATATATCGTGATTCCTACCTACAAGTGATCTGTGGAAAAGACCTCACCAGACTAATACCACTGGAGGTAGGAATCAAAACTGGTTGTCCATGGAGTGCTGTAAACTTTATCATTGCAATAAATCAATGGCTAAAATGGCTCTGTGCACATGCCCCACCTCACGTCCTGTCACCCAACCCAGTCCAGGGCTATGCTGATGATGTGGTCGTCGCATCCCGAGATGAAGGCGTGATCAAAAACATGCTGTCATGCACTGACAGATTCCTGATATGGTCTGGCCTACAAGTGAAGCACAGTAAATGTGCAGTTTTCTATGAGAGGAGGAGCGGTGGCAACCGTTGGTACAGATCTAAGGCCGACCAACCCCCCGATTTTACCATCTTAGACCAGCCACTCAGAGTGTACACCAGACACGAGACCTACGACTATCTGGGTCACAAGTTTAACATCGCCGGAGAATGGAGTCTGCAAGTGACTGACATGGCACATCAGTTTATGACCAGGCTGGATCTTATTGATGCATCACCACTTCCTGTTACTTTAAAAGTGCAAGCAATAAGAGACGTAGCGTTTTCTAAAATTCAACATCTTTTTGCAAATGTCCATGTTCCGCAAAAGGTATTGCATGAAATGGACAACAAAACCGTAAGCGTGGTTAGGAAATGGCTTTGTCTCAACACACATTCCACAAGATGTTTCATTTTTCAGAAAAGACAGGACGGGGGGCTTGGAGTTCCTCACTGCATGTGGGAGTACACCGCCACAAGACAGGCTCACCTCACCAACATGCTGAACTGTGACGACGTCAACGTCAGGCAAATGGCCAGAGCATCCTTATTGCTGGATTTTAAAAGACGGAAGGTGCTACACGCATGCGGTGGGGAAGATAGCTTCCTGGGCTTTAAAAGAAAGACCAATGGAAAGCTAGATGGACGGGCACAGGGATTCGGTGTGTCATCAGACTGGCCAGACCTAAATGACCTATGCTGGAAGACAGGTACTGAACTGAAGTGGAGCTCTCACGATCGACCTGTAGAGGTCTCTGATGCAGTCGTAGAGGACCCATCTGTCCTCGTGGAAGCCAGGCTGCACCATAACAACACTGTTCACCTGCTCCAGCCTAGAACATCAAGGCAGACTCTCTTGTTTACTCACAGAGCCCAAAATATGGAGTACTGGACCAGTCTGAAACTCCAGGGAAAGTTGGCAAAACTGCCCTGTGCGGACCACTCCGTATCACACACCATCTACAGCAATGCCACCATCAGTGAGGAGATCCTCATCTTCTGTGTGAAAGCACGTCTGCAGGTTCTTCCTACAAAATACAACCTATCGCTGTGGTTCCCCTCCACCCACTCGCCCCTCTGCATGCTGCATGCCCCCCCTCAACACCTGGAGTCAGTCGCCCACATCATGAACAGTTGCTCAGCACTGAAAGGACTGTATATTGCCAGACATGACAGACTCGTGGACCTCATTGCTGCTCAAATTCCCTGTGTGGCTGATGAGCATATTTTTAAACACACTACTGTACAGTCCGAATGGTTCAACTCTCCTGCAAACACTTTCTTAGGAATGGCTAATACGCCCGATATTGTTAACATCTCTCAGAATGGCAAAAAAGTTACACTATTTGAGGTGTCATGCGCATTTGACTTGTTTATGGAGGAGTCTTACTGCTCTAAGATTCTAAAATATCAGTCATTGATATCGACCATTGAGAACCTTGGGTACAGATGCCGACTTATTGTGCTAGTGTTTGGTAGCCTAGGTCATGTACACAGGCTGGCGGTCCGTGGACTTTGTATTGGGGGGATTTCTAAAACAAGGGCCAAACAGTTGGCAAAGTACTGTTCAATCTCAGCAACTATAGGAAGCATGTTTATTTGGAAAAGACGATGTTTCCTGTATCCTTAGAACTCTTAACCCTTAGTAATTCATAACAATGTGCTGATTTGTTTTAATCTGTTGGATTATTCAAAAAAATTGATTCCAAATGAAATTAACTTGTAATGTGGAATCAAATAAAGTATATAAAAAGTGTTTGTGTGGCTCTTGTTTCTGACTCGATGAGTGTGTGTTCGTTGTTTATATTACATTGTGGGGACCAAATGTGTGCGCGTGTGTTTGTGTGTGAAGCTCTTGTTTCTGACTCGATGTGTGTGTGTGTGTGTGTGTGAGTGAGTGTGTGTGTGTGCGCATGTGTTTGTGTGTGTGTGTGTGTTTGTGTGTGAAGCTCTTGTTTCTGACTCGATGAGTGTGTGTGTGTGAGTGTGTGTGTGTGTGTGTGTGTGTGTGCGCATGTGTGTGTGTGTGTGTGTGTTTGTGTGTGTAGCTCTTGTTTCTGACTCGATGAGTGTGTGTGTTTCGCAGCGAGAGCATGGTTCTGATGCTGTATTGGCGCTCAGTCTTTGTAGTTACCTTGTTTGATCTGCCCTTGCAGGGCCGGGCTGGAGGCCTGAGGGCCGCTGTGTCTCGGGCTCTCGGGGGCTCCTGGTCTTGGGGGTCTGAAACACAAAAGGCCAAATGAAATATTTAACACACATACTGTATCTGCAGCACAGAATTTAACATCAGACCAGCGCGAGTGTGTGTGTGTTTTATTAATATTTTGAATTAGCTTTTATTTCTATATTTTTTAGTTTTTGTGTTAAATTTAGCTTAATTTCTATTCATTTCCTCATGTGGTTTTTCAATATTACTTTTTATTTTTATTTCAGTTTTAGTTATTTATTTTGAGTTCCAAATTTTAATACTTCAACATAAACTTTAATTCAGTTTATTGCCTTGAGTTTAAAATGCTCTCATTATATTAGTTTTTGTTGGTAAATCCTGAAATATTTGTTCACTGTTTTTACTTGAATGTCTTTGTTTTAAGTAAATAAATAAGACCTTTTTTCCTTAAATATGTTTATTTTATATCATAAGAAACTATTAATATGCTCTTAACAAGTGTGAGCGAGTACAATCAAGCTTCTGCAAACCAGGGTTATTATCATTAACTAAAAACTAAAACTATTAAAACATTTATATTATGTTTATGTTCCCATTTATGTGAAATAAAATAGAGATAATAGTCGAAAAACTTAAACTGAATTAAAATTTAAAATGTTGCCTTGGCATTCAAAATTTAATAAATTGAAGCACTAAAAGTAATTAACAGGAAATAAATAAAAGCTAAACCTGAAATAAAAAGAAACTAAACCTAAATAGCATAAATTAATAAATTAAATGACAAAAGTATAATGAAATTACTAAAAATGGAACTAAAATTAACATGAAAACTTAAATTATAAAAATAAAAATAAAATAACACTGTCACAAACACATTTTTGAAGAATGTAAAAAATATCATCAAAATATTGTTATCAACAAATTCCCCCAAAATATTGAGGTATTAATTTTCCCAATATTGCACACCCCTAATGTAAATACTTCATAACATGTTCTGCATTTTTAACCGTTGCATTAAACAATTTGAATCAACCTGACAACAACTGAAAAAATAAAAAATAAAATTTAAATAAGACTGCAAAAAAAATATAAAAATATTTTTATTTTTGTAAGGTATCGCTCAACCCTAGTTTAAAAAAACACCTGTCATTTAGGGGATGTAAAGAGATGTCTTCGTATAGTCAGCTTGTTATCTCTTCTACACTCGAGATCTCTCCCTCTCTCTCTCTCTCTCTCTCTCTCTCTCTCTTTATCCAGTGTTTTTGTGTCTACCGTCTCGTCCTGTCATCATCACTCTCCGCTCCTCCTGTCATATCCACTCTAACGAGAGCCTGACCTCGTTAAAGCTTCAGATCAAGCTTCTCTGAGATCTCTGCTTCCACATTCGGCTCTGGGGTCAGTTTTTACGAGCACATTGTAAGAGAGAGAGAAGGTATGAAATAAACGACTTCTGACTGAGTCTAAGAAGTTGTAGGTTTAGTAAGAGACTCGCTTGAAACGTTTCACTTGCCAAACTACACAGTCAAAAGGCATTTGGTAGGAACTCAAGAAACGTGTGTGTGTGTGTGTGTGTCAGGAAAGTTTTAGCCGCTTTATAAAACCTTCTGAACGCATTATAAAAGACACTAAAACTGCAGTTTGTTGGAAACAGTCCAAAAGTCCACCAACAGCAATAATACAGTGTTTTTATTTCAACTGCAGGTTCATCCTGGGCTTGTTTGAGAAGTTTATTGACAAGTTATTGAAAATACCATCTTTTTGGCCATTTTAGCTTTCCACTGCGTAACTCTGGCCTCCAAAGCGTTTAGAAAACAAATCTAAAGTAAGGCCGTAAATGTGAAATTGCCTCATAAAAATGTGGAGCACATTTTGCTCAGAGCAACACGGAGATTGAAAGATGTTCAGAAATGTTTTAATATCTGTGTGTAAACAGAAAGGATGTAGTTCAAGTGGAACAAAAATTAGCATACAAAAAAATATAGATTATAACAAATAATGTTATTTTCTCAGGGTTCTCACAAAATGTTATCAAAGATTTTAAGAACTATGTAAAAACTCCATAGTAACCATCTGTGTCAACTACCAACACCATAGAAACCATCAAATATACCATAGCAACCGCCCTGAACACCCTAGCAACCGCCTAGAAATCCCCTAGCAACCACCCAAAACATCTCACAAAATGTTAATTGCTGCAGTCAACTAATACAATTATCAAGTCAGTTGAGTGAATGATTCAATGACTCACTCATAAAGTCTGGAAATGAAATACATAATAGTAATACAACATACTAAAATGTACATTTCCTGAAGAAAATGTTTTAATATCTGTCTGTAAACAGAAGGACGTAGTTCACATGGAAAATTTATGATTATAACAAATATTTGACAAAATGTTAATTGCTGCAGTCTACTAAAAGCTGTATTAATTTGATTGAGTCAGTTGAGTGAATGATTCAATGACTCACGCATAAAGTCTGGACATGAAATGCATAATAGTAATACAAAATATTAGTGTTTAAACTGAAACTAAGGACTCTCGAGGCAAACATGTTCAGGTCATGTTTTACCCCCTAAAATATAATTAAATAATCAAATATTTTTGCATTATTTTCATGATTGTTAAGCAAATTTCTCTAGAATTCTCATTACCTTATGCAAAACACACTATGATTATTTAAATGATAAAAAGGACTTTAATTTATGCTTATGTTTAAATGAATTAATCAATCATCTTCCAAAATTAATTATTAAATACTTTTTTTATTTATTATCTTAAATTAGTACAATTATATTACAAATTATCATAAATACAATTATTTTAAAATAGTGTCTTAAAATATTTTATTTTTTTATACAACACATCTCTATAATATATATATATATATATATATATATATATATATATGTGTGTGTGTATAATCTTCCTAAAATATTTATTTTATTTATCTTACTGTAGTACAATAAGCAATACATTACAGAATTTGTATTAATCTTTGTTAATAATAACTGTTCATTGTTAGTCCATTAAATAATATAAACAGATACAACTTTTGATTTATTAATAACATATTAGTGAATGTTGATATTAACATTAATTAAGATTAATAAATGCTTTAGAATTGTATTGTTAACTAATGCAGTTAAATAATGTTATCAAATGTAATTGTAAAACTGTTACTTTATTGTAAAATGCAATAATGAAAATCCATGATGAATCACCATTAAGAATGCATTATGGTTATGCAAATTTCATGATGTATAGAGTAACCAAATTATGTATACAGTGTTTTTGATCATATATGTTAGTTCTTGTTAACAAATGGAGACTTATTGTAAAAATTCAAAAATGAAAATCCATGAAGAATCACCATTAAGAATGCATTATGCAAATTTCACGATATTTATACAGTGATTCTGATCACACATAAATAATTTAAGATTAAATGAACGTTGAAAATGTAACTCTAAACCTTAAAATAAACCGCTCCTTCAAAACTACCCTCATTATATCGATTCAGGAAAGTTATTTGAAGGTAAAACTGACTTTGAAAGAAATCAGTGGCGCTGCCCTTCAATCTAAACATGATGCACAAACACATCGACGGCGCGTATCGACGGGTTCACGTGTTGCTAGCTGCTAGTTCACCTGCAGAGCACGAGACTGAAATCTCTCACCTGCGGACAAGCTGAACGATCAGCACACACACACACACACAGCGAGAGCGAGAGCTCAATAACCGTCACCCCACGGGGCGACCGCACGGCCCCTGGGAACGAGCGCCGCCGAGGCCCTTGGGTCACTGTCCTGAACCGCCATCACACCCCTGGGCGAGTTAAAGCCCGCGATACGCGGAGGAGAACACAGGTGAACAACAGAAACAGCGCGGCTGAAATACCCTGACGGTGCTTTAAGCTTTTTATTTCGCCGAAACATCTTATCTTTTTCTCTGTACTTATGTACAAGTGAAACTGGAAAAATTAGAATATGGTGCAAAAGTTCATTTATTTCAGTAATTCAGCTTAAAAGGTGAAACTAATATATTATATAGACTCATTACATGCAAAGTGAGATATTTCAAGCCTTTCTTTGTTATAATTGTGATGATTATGGCTTACAGCTTATGAAAACCCCAAAGTCAAAGTGTTTTCATAAGCTGTAAGCCATAATCATCACAATGACAGCTAGTTGATTTCTTCAGCGATGCATCGTACTGTGATAGCGAAGCAGCGAGTTACAGCGCTGTACGCAGTAGCGTAACGAGCCAACACCGGGCCCTTATGCAGGATTATCAAGGCGGGCCCCCTATTACAACACGTGATGACGCAATGTCCACGAGTAGGCTTTTGCATGCATTACGCAAGGAACTGTTTACACCTGGCCACTTCATGCTTTTTCTGTGATCGTATAGCTATCCGATCGTGAAAAGACCAGGTGTAAATTCCCTTCGAAACGCATTCGAGACGGATTTGAATCCGGTCCTCAAACCACTTCAGGAGGAGGTCTGGGCCGCATTCCAGACGACACTGGACAAGTGTAAATACATCTGGTTGTTGAAACCACATATGTCAATTTTACTCCTCTAAAAATGCTAAAAAAAAAAAAACAACGTGTGAGAGCGTGTTATAGGCTATATGTCATAGTCAGATATGACGACGCTTCTGCAACAACACGCATCACCGCAGATGAGCATCATGAAGCCAACGCACAAACTATCGCAAATCAAAGTGAAAGTAAGTCGCAGACGCTCGCTTAACACACAATCATCTTCATTAAAAGTAAAGAAACGAAATGATCTTACCAGTACTGTTGCCGCTCTCTCTAATTGCGGTCTTCGATTTAGAAATTTTAGCTGATGATCAATAAAATACAGCTTATCTGTTGCTTTCGGTGACGTGAACTATCTGCATATAGCGCGGAAATTGAAGATCGGATTTATATCTGTTTTGCAAAAACACATTTATGTGACCAGCTGTAAATGGAATCGTTTTGATAAATCAGTAGCTATCCGATCTGAGAAAACGCATGAAGTGGCGCGCGCGTGTAAATTAAACAGCCGACCCGGGGATTCCCCTGTCCCAGCTCAAAACAAATTACACCAAAATCCATGATTGTTCGTTTCACACATGTATTTAATGATCTGTAAAATATGCTGTTGTCATTATTTATTTAAAACAAAATCGTGATAAAGTAAAATGCGATCAAACTAAAAGTAGTAATATGCGATAGGGGGTCCCGGCTGTCAATCATTATCTTCCAGTCAAGCGGGCCCCTGATTGGTCCGGGCCCGTAAGCAACCATGTACCCTGCTTACCGATAGTTACGCCACTGGCTGTACGGGAAACACACTCCTGGTCAACGTGTGATCGTCAACCAGTGGATCTCTGAGCTGAGGGAGTGAGTGGAGGCGGGGCTCATTTGCATATTCATAGAACCACGCCTACTAAATGAGGAAAGGGTGTCGAGTTACATTCAAGATATTTTAAGGCAAGAAGGAAAAAAGTTTTAAATATGTAATTTTAGTGATAAAATGATTGACTACAGGGGGACTTTAATAGCTTTAGTTATGGATAATGACCCTGTTATGAAAAAGTGATTAGAGAGTCATTTGATCACACTTTTAGTGGGATCTGGTCTTTGTTAACAGTGATTATTGTGAGTGTGTGTGTGTATGTGTGTGTGTGTGTATGTGTGTGTGTGTCTATGTATGTAGGTGTGTGTGTGTGTGTGTGTGTATGTGTGTGTTTCTGTGTGTGTGCGCATGTATGTATGCGTGTGTGTGCGTGTGCGTGTGTGTATAGCGTGTGTGTGTGAATCTTTTTTCGAGTCATTGACTCGAAAAAAGATTTGTTCATTTTGATGAACGAGTTCGAACAGGAGAGTTCGCAAGGCGAGTATTTGTGCCTATAACACTTTAACTTTTTTATTTATTTTTGAAATGACCGATCGTTTCTCTAGATAAGACCCTTATTCATCGTCTGGTGTCGTTTAAAGCCCTTTGAAGCTGCACTGAAACGGTCATTTAGACATTGAACCGTTTGGACCCCATTGAAGTCCATTATATGAAGAAAAATCCTGGAATGTTTTCATCAAAAACCTTAATTTCTTTTCGACTGAAGAAAGAAAGACATGGACATCTTGGATGACACGGGGGTGAGTAAATTATCAGCAAAAGTTTTTTTTAAAGTGAACTAATCCTTTAAAAACGGAGAAATGTGAATGTTTCTCACTAGATCTCGCAGTGATGTTATTACTTCAGTGGCGAACTCAAATGTTTTCTTCACTGGATTCCTCTGTGTAGTGACAGTGCTGATGATGAAGATCGGCTCGCACTGCATTGGTCCAAACTGATAAACGGTCCGTCAACCACACAATAACGAGCAGCTCAATTTCGTTCCGCTTACATTACATTTGCCATTTGATGTTGGGCAATGTTGTGGTCACGCCAGCGTCTCTTACATTATGAGCGCGCTTGCCACGCGAGACGCGCCTACATTTGAAATAACGAAATGTTGGTCGGCAGAAAAAATGGTCCAACGAACGGTTCAATACGAATACGTGTATCGTTACACCCCTAGTGTGCATGTGTGTATATATGTGTGTCTGTGTGTGTTTGTGTGCATGTGTGTGTGTGCTTGTGTGTGCATGTGTGTATATATGTGTGTGTGTGTGTGTGATTTCACCTGACTGGGGCTTTCTTCATATGCTCTCCGATGAACGTGGCGTTGGTCATGCCCATCAGTGTGTTAGCGAGCGAGATGACGGACAGCAGGTGCTGCGTGGTCACGGCTCTCGACACGCCGTACGTCCCCTTTCCCACGACCTCGGACGCGGAGAGCGCCTCCACCGAGTCCTGCGCCAGCCGGCGGAGCAGCGAGTCCTTGAAGGTGGGCAGCATCAGAGACATGTGCCCACCGCGCGAGATCAGGCCGAAGGAGATGGGTGTGTGTGGGCGCAGCATCCCGAGCCGGCTCACACACACCTCGTCCAGGGCCCCGTTCAGGCCCCAGGCGTGCAGGCAGGACATGAAGAGCTTGGCCGTGTCCATGGTCAGGTTGTACTCCAGAAGACTCAGAGACTTCGACTTCTCCTCGCGCCGGCGCTGCTCCTCCTCTTCGTCCTCGTCTTCGTCCAGCAGGTGCTCCTTGATGTTTTCTTTAATGGTCTCCTTCACCTGTGCAGGGGGAGTGATGGAGCGGACACGTCATGTGACGACTAATAAACCAACAACAGACGATTTTTTTTGCTTTTATTTCCCCTTTTTTTGGGGGGGGGGGGGGGGGGGGGGTTTACATCTAGAAAGCAAAATGATGCCTAAAGCTTTTGACTGACAGTGTTATTTTAGGTTTTATTAATATATTTTGAGTTTTCATGTTAATTTTCATTAAATTTTTAGTCATTTCATTATGTGCCTTTATATATATAGATATATATATAAAAAACATCTTCCTATATATAATTAATAAATACAATTATATATATATATATATATATATATTGCTATTTAGGTTTAGTTTATTTTTATTTCAGTTTTAGTTAGCATTTATTTCAAGCTAATCATTTTAGTGATTCAACTTATAGTGTATTGTCAATGCAACATTTCTAATAGTATATTCAAAAGCAAATATTCTTAAGTTTTACAACTTATATCCATTTTTTATTTATATTTTTATCTCAGCTTTATTTCACTTTCTAGTTTTAGTTTACGATAATAACCCTGTTAACTACTTTTAATCATTCCTTTTTAATCTTAAACTATAATGTTTTATATATATTTTTATTCCTATAAAAATAACATATAAAATAACATGTTTATAAAATATAAAAACAAATAAATATAATTAATAATAATAAATATATAAGTAAATATAGTATTTATTATTATACTCATGTTACTTTATTTGATAAAATACGAATATTAAATACAATCCAAATAATATTTATTATGTTCCTAAAAATATATAATTATTTATAAAAATATAAAAAATAAATGTTTTATATTTATATATATATATATATATATAATTATTTTATTAAATTATTTTTAATTATCTTAATTGAGTACTTTTATATTACAAATTATAACAAATAAAATTATTTAAAAACAGTGTCTTAAAATATTTTTATAGAACAATTATAATTAAAATAAGTAAATATAGTATTTATATACACTACCGTTCAAAAGTTTGGGGTCAGTGAGAATTTTATTTTTATTTTTTGGAGGAAAGAAATCAACACTTTTATTTATCAAGGAATAATTAATTTGATCGAAAGTGACAGTAAAGACATTTATAATGTTACAAAAATCTTTTGAACTTCCTATTCATCAAAAAATCCTAAAAAAAAAAAAACTGTACAGCTGACAGACCAACAACTGTTTCAACATTGATAATAATAATAAATGTTTCTTGAGCATCAAATCCTCATATTATACTGATTTGTGAAGGATCATTTGACACTGAAGACACTGACACTGGTGATGCTGAAAATTCAGCTTTGATCACAGGAATAAATTACACTTTACTATATATTCACACAGAAAACAGCTGATTTACACTGGAGATAATATTTAATACTATAACTGATTTTTGTTGTATTTTTAATCAAATAAGCGCAGCCATGGTTAGCAGAAGAGAATTCTTTTAAAAGTATTTAAAATCGTACCGACCCCAAACTTTTGAACGGTAGTGTATATATATATAAAATCTTCCAAAAATATGTATAAAATATTTATTTTTTTAAGCTTAATTTAGGACAATTATATAACAAATATTAATAAATACAATTATTTAAAAACAAATAAAGTAGTTAAAGCATTTAATCACACCCCCCTGAACCACATTTAAATTCCCCAATAAGGGATTTTCCAACCATCGGATCAATTCAATTGATCTGCAGATGAAACGCAAGAACACATTGGACGGGTTTATAAAGTGGACTGTAAAGTGGATTGCAGGCCAGCGATAGTCTTTTGTTCAGTGATATGAAAAAAATAAACAAGCTCTTTGTGTCTATCGGATCACAGTCATGCCAGAGTCTGACCTGTTTGAAGATCTTATTGGCCAGGAACGAGCCGCTCTTGTCGACTCCGCCGGGAGCTTTCTGCAAGGACTCTGGGGAGACGAGAGTGGGATTGGGACGCTGCGCCTCCTCCGTCAGCAACTGGATGATGACGGCCTCCACGTCGAAAAACAGCACGTGCATGTCGGGATCCGTGACGTTCGTCTTCATGGCCTGGACCACCAGCGAGTTATGGGAGTATTTGGGAAGGTTCCCCTACAAACAAGAAAGAAGAATGGGGTTTTCAGGCCATTTAGTGCCACTGATTCAAAGCAAACCATCTATAACAGGAACAACTTTACAAGAGACAGCGAGAAAAATGTGTGTGTGACTGTTCTGGAACAACAAAGAAGCTCGGGTCAATGGTTTTGCTCCGGCGTCTCCATGATGAAAAGGAAACGGCAGTGAGAGTGGATGAGCAGAGAGTCAAACACCCTCGCCGTACGATTCTGGATGAACTGAGAATCACACACTTGTTTTGTTTCAAATAGAGATCACCAACTCTGTACAGACATGATTCAACGACTCACTCATATCGACATTTGAATGATTCAACGACTGACTCATATCGACATTTAAATGATTCAACGACTCACTCATAAAGACATTTGAATGATTCAACGACTCACTCATATCGACATTTGAATGATTCAACGACTCACTCATATCGACATTTGAATGATTAAACGACTCACTCATATCGACATTTGAATGATTAAACGACTCACTCATATAGACAATTTGAATGATTCAACGACTCACTCATATCGACATTTGAATGATTCAACGACTCACTCATATAGACATTTGAATGATTCAACGACTCACTCATATCGACATTTGAATGATTCAACGACTCACTCATATAGACATTTGAATGATTCAACGACTGACTCATATCGACATTTAAATGATTCAACGACTCACTCATAAAGACATTTGAATGATTCAACGACTCACTCATATCGACATTTGAATGATTCAACGACTCACTCATAAAGACATTTGAATGATTCAACGACTCACTCATATCGACATTTGAATGATTAAACGACTCACTCATATAGACAATTTGAATGATTCAACGACTCACTCATATCGACATTTGAATGATTCAACGACTCACTCATATAGACATTTGAATGATTCAATTGCTCCACTTATTCACCCATTAATTCAAATGAAATTTAAATATATGAATGACTAAATAAATAAAATGATTAAATAAATGAATAAACAAATAAATGAATGAATCAATAAATTAATTAAATAAATTACTAAATTATAATGAATACATTTAAAAAATTAAATTAAATGAACAAATGAATGGAAATAAAAATCAGCAGATTAATCATGCTTTTCATTGTAAAGCAGGCTCCGTGTTCTGGAAACCGGCTCCGTGTTCCTCCATCTGCAGTGTGAATCGAAGCGTTTCCCTGAGCCTCCTCAACGAGCAGCTCGTTATACAGCAGTAATCAGCGAGTCTTCAAACACATCCGTCAAAAGTTGCTCAGCGCGCAGGATAATCTATTTATTTCATGATCTGTGTAATAATCTCTAATGCTCATTAAGCCCTCCAGCATTCATTTCATCTCATCTGCTTCCAGTCGGCCCGTATTAAATAGCGAGCTTGCTAATTGTTATTCAATGTTAATTCGATGAACAAAGCACCTGCGATCCATTAGAGACATCAGGGAGGATGTTTACGACCGGCCCGATTCCGACGCGCTTCCCAACCAAAACTTCTGTGGCTGAACATAAAAATGCACAAAGCTTTAGATAAATGACCCAGAAGGCCGTGCGTTAAGGTACAATTTGAACGTGGCTCATGCGATCGTGTTTTTGAGTTGAAATGATTCATTAGATATCGGTTTTCTTTATGAAGTGCAATGCATTTACTGTGGTAAACTCGTCCTGTATTTCGTGTCCTTCAGTGTAATGTCTGACTCCTGGAGTCTGGCGTACAATGTCTGCTCTTTGTGTTTGTGTTCAATGGCTCTGATGGCGGTCTGAGGGGCCGCATTGATCACACACACACACACACACACACACACTGCTTGCGCAAGGTCTCGCTCCTTTCATTTTCCTTCAGGTCTCTGGGACACCAAAATAAAAGGCAACTGTTTCAGTGAAAGAAGACAAATCTGTGAGATAGAGATGAAATGTGTTTCAGAACTAAATAAATAAATAAATAAATGTCTGACTGAAAAATGCAATTAAATATAAAAAAGTAAAATACAGGAAAAATAAATAAATATATATATAAAAAATCACTTACATTTATTACATTATTTCTGTTTTCTCAGAAACAGTCTCTGCCTGTCTGACACTGTTGTGTTGAAGAATACACACTATACATAAAAATAAAATCATATGCATATCATATTAACATTTCAGAAGTAAATTAATATAGGACTAAAAAAAAAAATTATTTATATACACGAGTCTCAGTTACATCATTTCTGTCTGACACTGTTGTTATAAGAAAAGAGAATAAAAATAAAATCATCTGAATATATAAATATATAAAATAAAAGAATATATATGAGGGTCTCAGTAACAATTTCTGTCTGTCTGACACTGTTATGATAAGAATAAACACTATAAATAAAAAATAAAAATCATCTGAAATTAACATGAACAAGATTCCAGAACTAAATTAATAAATAAAATAATAATAATAAAAAATTAAAAACATAAAATTAAAATATATATATATAAATATAGCTGCGAGCAGCGATTACGGGCCCAAGCCGGTGGCACCGCAACCCCGGTGCCTTTAGTTACCTAAAGGCACCGGAGTGGCGGTGCCGCCGGCTTTGGCCCTTCATCGCTGCTCGCAGCTATATTTATATATATATATATATATATATATATATATATATATATAAACAAGCCGGTGGCACCGCCACCCCGGTGCCTTTATATATATATATATATATATATATATATATATATATAAACAAGCCGGTGGCACCGCCACCCCGGTGCCTTTAGGGTTACTGTGCATGGCGGGCTATATCGTAACTCCGCTTTGACCTTTGAGAAGATGTGTGCTGTAGAGCTTGCATTGGTGTGGGCTCTGCAAAAGTGTGCATTGAGGGCACATATCAACCACAAAGTATGCGTGAGCAACCTTCTGAAACCTAAAATGAAAAATGAGACACCCTACGGTCTCATGGACTTAATGGACACATGAAATAAGTACACAAGATTGAAAGTTAAATCAAGTGTGCCAAGACAGAATATTACTTGCCTGATCTGATTAGAAAAAAGTTTGTGTGTGTGTGTGTGTGTGTGTGTGTGTGTGTGAAACGTGATTGAACAATGTAGACATAAAAACATACTCCGTCCTTTTGTTCATACAGGACATTATTAAAACTGCAAAGTGTTTACTTATATTTGTGTACAATCGCAATAAAACACAACATTGTGCTTTTGTCAAACTGTAAACTACAACTGTCACCCAACCAAAATCTCTTTTTTATTTTATACAGAAATAAATAGTCTATCATTCAGATGAGAATAAAGTTAGTTCAAATTTTAAGGAAAACTCTGAAATATAGCACATTCATTTAAAATTCATTCAGGTTCAATTACCAAACATACAAATCTAAATGTAATTTAAAGCAAACGATACATTTAAAATATATGGGTTGTATGCCTATTTTTTTTATATAAAAAGATATATATCCAAAAAGACAAGGCCTAAACTTTAACAAGGGTTAAACAATCACTGTAGCAGACACAATCATACACACACACACACACACACACACACACACACACACACACAGACACAGACACAGACACAGACACACACACACACAAGTCAAATCACTTACATTTTAGATGCAATATTGACTTTTTTCTGTTTCAGCAGTGAAACTAGTTAAACAAAGATCACAGCAGAACCATCGAGCATCTCACAGCAACGTGTTTTCTCATTACTGAATGATTCAGCATTTTGAACGAATCGGTTGACTCAAAGATTCAATGACCAATCCATAATCTGTCTCATTCATGAATGACTCAGCCGTTCGAACAAATGAATCAATGACTCGCTCATTAAGACGGTCGCCTGGCGACACCTAATGACGGTTTAGTGATATGTTAAAAAGTATCATTCTTTCAAACGATTGTTAATTAACTCATATTTGAAACATAAGCTATATATATATATATATATATATACACACATATATATACACAAAAATAAAATAAAAACACATTTGAAGCGTGTTTGCTTACTAAATTGTGAGCAGAACGAAAGTTGCAGCAAATATCAGCAACAGGAGTCAAATTTCATTAATCACGAGAGTGAAGAGCTGACTGGAAAAATTATGACGGAATATTTTGTGTAAAAGCACCTATTTAAGCGAATCTGTCATTTACTCTTTTGTTGTTGTGTTTTCCCTGAAAACCGGAAGCAATCGGTCCCCGATATGGCGCTAATTTTAAAGTGACACTAAAAAGTATGCGGCTGCACTGGCATTCATAACGGTGCGCGTCCATGGCGACGAGCGAGCAAAACAGAGCGAACGTTTTTTCATTTCTACTTCCATAGAAATTCATTCGAGCGCACTGTGAGCGCCACCACTATAAATGTCCATGCGGACGTCCTTACTTTACTTTCACTTTTAACTTAGCGATTTAAAAGCCCCCGGTGTTACACGTCAAATAACCGGTGAGAAAATATTCTCGGAGTCACATAGGCTACCTAATATATTTAAATACAACAGGCCTACCTGATTTTGAACACAAGAGGGCAGTATAGCCCTATGTATTATTTGATATATTTATTTTTTTAACTGAATAGTGCATTCTGGCTGTTTTTAAACTTGTACATTATTCTTAAATTGAAAACAAGAATAAAATGGGTTTAGTTGTGATATTTGTATAATTTTATCTAGAAATAAATGGTGTATAATTAAATTTTTAGAAGATATGAGGCTTTTAGTGTTTATTTTTTTTACATGACTTCAATCCCTCGCCATAGCAAAACAATTAGAGATATTCAATAGATATTCACAATTATGCTTCTTTAATGTATTTTCATCATGTTGAAAACATTTGGTGGGAACAAAATAAACCACTTAAGAGGAGTGGGTAAAAATGTAGAGGCTGGTTTTGCAAAACATTCACATTCAGACCAAAATAGCCCACTTCCTTTTGGGCTAGCTTAAAGTTGTTTGGCCCGATGAGATCTATATACCGAGTTTCATAATATTACATGCAAGTGTGTTTGATTTATGGACCAAATTTTCAGACCAAGTTTATGGACCAAGTTAATTTAATTAATAAACTAATTATATAAAACTATTTTCAATGCACTACAATTAATTTGGTTATATGCCTTTACTTATTAATAAAACCTATTTAAAAAATACAAGGCATAAGCCATTTATTTTCCTTTTTAATGCAGGCAAAACCACACAGCAGTGAAATGGTTAATCTAGCCCCCCTCCCCCTCCCCACACTCACAGACACACACACACACACACACAGAGACGTAGGCTCAGAGAGAGACACATAAAATGACAATTTTCAAACCAAAATATCTAACTTCCTGTTGGTCGTAGCTAATTACGGTAAATTAGAAAGTTGTCCGGCTCGAAGAGTACAATATACATATCGAGTTTTGTTACTGTAGATAAAACTAACCCCCCCACTTTTGTCAAAAGCATTTAGAAAGTGACACACTTCCTGCTGCCAGTTGGTGGCGCTATAACTTTGACTCACAATAGTTACATCCATCTGAATGGCCTCTTACCACGAACACACAGCTGAAGTTTCATCAAGATCAGTTAATGTATGCAGAAGTTATAACACTTCGTGTTTCTCTTTTCTCGCCATAAATTAGTTTCCTCGCCACGGCCAAAGCGTTCGAGATATCAAAAATCCGTCCGCAATTTAGCATCTTCAAAGTGTTGACCTCAAGCTGACCGAGTTTGGCGGTAAACGGATGCAATCTCTAGGAGAAGTACTTCAAATTCCTGAGCAAGCGTTCTCCAAACAACCCATAATAGCCGACTTCCTGTTAAAGATTCAATGACCAATCCATAATCTGTCTCATTCATGAATGACTCAGCCGTTCGAACGAATCGTTCGAACAAATGAATCAATGACTCGCTCATTAAGACGGTCGCCTGGCGACACCTAATGACGGCTTAGTGATATGTTTAAAAGTATCATTCTTTCCAACGATTGTTAATTAACTCATATTTGAAACATAAGCTATATATATATATATATATATATATATATATACACACACATATATACACAAAAATAAAATAAAAACACATTTGAAGCGTGTTTGCTTACTAAATTGTGAGCAGAACGAAAGTTGCAGCAAATATCAGCAACAGGAGTCAAATTTCATTAATCACGAGAGTGAAGAGCTGACTGAAAAGATGATGACGGAATAGGCTATATTTTATGTAAAAGCGCCTATTTAAGCGAATCTATCATTGTACTCTTTTGTTGTTGTGTTTTCCGTGAAAAATAATAGACTATTGAACTCACAATTCAAGCAATTGGCCCCCGATATTGCACTAATTTTAAAGTGACACTAAAAAGTATGCGGCTGCAGTGGCATTCATTACGGTGCGCGTCCATGGCGACGAGCAAGCAAAACAGAGCGAACGTTTTTTCATTTCTACTTCCATAGAAATTCATTCGAGCGCACTGCGAGCGCCACCACTATAAATGTCCTTACTTTACTTTCACTTTTAACTTAGCGATATAAAAGCCCCCGGTGTTACACGTCAAATAACCGGTGAGAAAAAATTCTCGGAGTCACATAGCAGCTACCTATATTTAAATACAACAGGCCTACCTGATTTTGAACACAAGAGGGCAGTATAGCCCTATGTATTATTTGATATATTTATTTTTTAACTGAATAGTGCATCCTGGCTGTTTTTAAACTTGTACATTATTCTTAAATTGCAAAACAAGAATAAAATGGGTTTAGTTCTGATATTTGTATAATTTTATCTAGAAATAAATGGTGTATAATTAAATTTTTAGAAGATATGAGGCTTTTAGTGTTTATTTTTTTTACATGACTTTAATCCCTCGCCATAGCAAAACAATTAGAGATATTCAATAGATATTCACAATTATGCTTCTTTAATGTATTTTCATCATGTTGAAAAAGTTTGGTGGGAATAAAATAAACCACTTAAGAGGAGTGGGTAAAAATGTAGAGCCTGGTTTTGCAAAACATCCACATTAAGACAAAAATAGCCCACTTCCTGTTGGGCTGGCTTAAAGTTGTTTGGCCCGATGAGATCTATATGAGTACAGAGTTTCATAATATTACATGCAAGTGTGTTTGATTTATGGACCAAATTTTCTGACGAAGTTTATGGACCAAGTTAATTTAATTAATAAACTAATTATATAAAACTATTTTCAATGCACTACAATTCAACTGGTTATATGCCTTTACTTATTAATACAACTTATTTAAAAAATACAAGGCGTAAGACATTTATTTTCTTTTTTAATGCAGGCCAAACCACACAGCAGTCAAATGGTTAATCTAGCCCCCCTCCCCCTCCCCCTCCCCACACTCACAGACACACACACACACACACAGAGACGTAGGCTCAGAGAGAGAGAGAGACATAAAATGACAATTTTCAAACCAAAATATCTGACTTCCTGTTGGTTGGAGCTATTGAGTGTAAATTAGAAACTTGTCTGGCTGGAGGAGAACAATACACATACCGATTTTTATTACTGTAGATAAAATTAATCCCCCCACTTTTGACAAAAGGTGGCGCTACTGAGCCCTCAACACGCCCGTTTCTGAAACTTTGCACATGTCTACTGGCTAATAAATGAGATGTGTCTGTCGAGTTTCATGCAATTTTAAGCAATTTCAGGCATGCTAAGAGTCTCAAAAGCATAAAAAAAGAATATTAAAGTTTGATCCGTTGCCACGACAACAGTATCTAAGATATCAAGAATCCATTCACAGGTCTACATCTGCCGTGTGTTTACATTATAGTAGTGAAGTTTGAAGCAAATCGGGTAAAAATAAGAGGGTGATTTCAAAGCATTTAGGAAGTGACACACTTCCTTCTGCCAGTTGGTGGCGCTATAACTTTGACTCACAATAGTCACATCCATGTGATCGGGCTCTTACGACGAACACACTGCTGAAGTTTCATCAAGATCAGTTAATGTATGCAGTAGTTATGACACACTTCCTGTTTCACGTTTCTCGCCATAATTTTGTTTCCTCGCCACGGCCAAACCGTTCGAGATATCAAAAATCCCCTCGCAAACTTTCATCCTCAATGTCTTGACTTCATGCTGACCGAGTTTCGTGCCGTTTGTTTGAATTCTCTAGGAGGAGTATTTCACATTCCATTGCGTGTGTTTTACCAACAACCCTAAATAGCCGACTTCCTGTTGGGCTGGGGTAAAAAGTAAGAGTGTGAAGTATATATGAAACGAGGAGATCTACATGTGTACCGAGTTTCATATTATTACATGCAAGCGTGTTTGATTTATGGACCATGTTTTCGGACCCCGTTCCAGGGGGCGCTGTCGAGCCCCCCTGCCACGCCCGGGTACCATCTTCAGCCCGGCCCTGATGGCCGCGGGTTCTGACATGTGTGCAAAGTTTCAGGAGTTTTTGAGCATGTTAAGGCCTCCAAAAGTGTCCAAAAGGTAGCAGAAAAATAATAATAATAAAATATATATATATATATATATATATATATATATATATATATATATATAAATATAGCTGCGAGCAGCGATTACGGGCCCAAACCGGTGGCACCGCAACCCCGGTGCCTTTAGTTACCTAAAGGCGCCGGAGTGGCGGTGCCGCCGGCTTTGGCCCTTCATCGCTGCTCGCAGCTATATTTATATATATATATATATATATATATATATATATATATATATATATATATATAAACAAGCCGGTGGCACCGCCACCCCGGTGCCTTTAGGGTTACTGTGCATGACGGGCAATATCGTAACTCCGCTTTGACCTTTGAGAAGATGTGTGCTGTAGAGCTTGCATTGGTGTGGGCTCTGCAAAAGTGTGCATTGAGGGCACATATCAACCACAAAGTATGCGTGAGCAACCTTCTGAAACCTAAAATGAAAAATGAGACACCCTACGGTCTCATGGACTTAATGCACACATGAAATAAGTACACAAGTTTGAAAGTTATATGAAGTGTGCCAAGACAGAATATTACTTGCCTGATCTGATTAGAAAAATAGTTGGTGTGTGTGTGTGTGTGTGTGTGTGTGTGTGTGTGTGTGTGTGTGTGTGTGTGTGTGTGAGGCGTGATTGAACAATGTAGACATAAAAACATACCCCGTCCTTTTGTTCATACAGGACATTATTCAAACTGCAAAGTGTTTACTTATATTTGTGTACAATCACAATAAAACACAACATTGTGCTTTTGTCAAACTGTAAACTACAACTGTCACCCAACCGAAATCTCTTACACACACACACACACACACACACACACACACACACACATAGTTTAAAAGCAAAAAAAATCTTTATTGATTAAAAAAGAAAAATCAAATGTGTTTTTATTTTATACATAAATAAATAATCTATCATTCAGATGAGAATAAAGTTAGTGTTAGTTCAAATTTTAAGGAAAACAAATATATGATCTGAAATATAGCACATTCATTTATAATTCATTCAGGTTCAATTACCAAACATACAAATCTCAATGTAATTTAAAGCAAACAATACATTTAAAATACATGGGTTGTATGCTATTTTTTTTTATATAAAAAGATATATATCCAAAAAGACAAGGCCTAAACTTTAACAAGGGTTAAACAATCACTGTAACAGACACAATCACACACACACACACACACACACACACACACACACACACACACACACACACACACACACACACACACACGTCAAATCACTTACATTTTAGATGCAATATTGACTTTTTTTTCTGTTTCAGCAGCGAAAATAGTTAAACAAAGATCACAGCAGAACCATCGAGCATCTCACAGCAACGCGTTCTCATTACTGAATGATTCAGCATTTTGAACGAATCGGTTGACTCAAAGATTCAACGACCAATCCATAATCTGTCTCATTCATGAATGACTCAGCCGTTCGAACGAATCGTTTGAACGAATGAATCAATGACTCGCTCATTAAGACGGTCGCCTGGCGGCACCTAATGACGGTTTAGTGATATTAAAAGTATCATTCTTTCCAACGATTGTTAATTAACTCATATTTGAAACATAAGCTATATATATATATATATATATATATATATATATATATATATACACACATATATATACACACACATATATATATATACACAAAAATAAAATAAAAACACATTTGAAGCGTGTTTGCTTACTAAATTGTGAGCGGAACGAAAGTTGCAGCAAATATCAGCAACAGGAGTCAAATTTCATTAATCACGAGAGTGAAGAGCTGACTGAAAAGATGATGACGGAATAGGCTATTTTATGTAAAAGCCCCTATTTAAGCGAATCTATCATTGTACTCTTTTGTTGTTGTGTTTTCCGTGAAAAATAATAGACTATTGAACTCACAATTCAAGCAATCGGCCCCGTTATTGCACTAATTTTAAAGTGCCACTAAAAAGTATGCGGCTGCACTGGCATTCATAACGGTGCGCGTCCATGGCGACGAGCGAGCAGAACAGAGCGAACGTTTTTTAGTTCATTCCTACTTCCATAGGAATTCCCTCAAGCGCTCTGCAAGCGCAACCCTTATCAATGTCCGTGTGGACGTCCGTATTTAAAAGCTCTCGGTCCTCAGTCACATGCTTGCCAAATATATGTATAAATATCATTTTGGACACAAGAGGGCAGTATGGCCCTATGTATAATTTTGTATAATAACTATCACTCGAAGAGCCCCTCCCCACACAGACACACACACACACACAGTTCGCCCGCGCCTCTCTCTCACACGCACACACACACACACACACACACACACACTCCAGCATTGCAATCTTGAGATCGCAGCTTGTTCATTATGCTGCGTTCACACCAAACTTTTATACTCTTTTGTTGTTGTGGTTTCCATGAAGAATAATAGGCTATTGAACTCACAATTCAAGCAAACAGAGCGAACGTTTTTTCATTTCTACTTCCATAGAAATTCATTCGAGCGCACTGCGAGCGCCACCACTATAAATGTCCTTACTTTACTTTCACTTTTAACTTAGCGATATAAAAGCCCCCGGTGTTACACGTCAAATAACCGGTGAGAAAAAATTCTCGGAGTCACATAGCAGCTACCTATATTTAAATACAACAGGCCTACCTGATTTTGAACACAAGAGGGCAGTATAGCCCTATGTATTATTTGATATATTTATTTTTTAACTGAATAGTGCATCCTGGCTGTTTTTAAACTTGTACATTATTCTTAAATTGCAAAACAAGAATAAAATGGGTTTAGTTCTGATATTTGTATAATTTTATCTAGAAATAAATGGTGTATAATTAAATTTTTAGAAGATATGAGGCTTTTAGTGTTTATTTTTTTTACATGACTTTAATCCCTCGCCATAGCAAAACAATTAGAGATATTCAATAGATATTCACAATTATGCTTCTTTAATGTATTTTCATCATGTTGAAAAAGTTTGGTGGGAATAAAATAAACCACTTAAGAGGAGTGGGTAAAAATGTAGAGCCTGGTTTTGCAAAACATCCACATTAAGACAAAAATAGCCCACTTCCTGTTGGGCTGGCTTAAAGTTGTTTGGCCCGATGAGATCTATATGAGTACAGAGTTTCATAATATTACATGCAAGTGTGTTTGATTTATGGACCAAATTTTCTGACGAAGTTTATGGACCAAGTTAATTTAATTAATAAACTAATTATATAAAACTATTTTCAATGCACTACAATTCAACTGGTTATATGCCTTTACTTATTAATACAACTTATTTAAAAAATACAAGGCGTAAGACATTTATTTTCTTTTTTAATGCAGGCCAAACCACACAGCAGTCAAATGGTTAATCTAGCCCCCCTCCCCCTCCCCACACTCACAGACACACACACACACACAGAGACGTAGGCTCAGAGAGAGAGAGAGACATAAAATGACAATTTTCAAACCAAAATATCTGACTTCCTGTTGGTTGGAGCTATTGAGTGTAAATTAGAAACTTGTCTGGCTGGAGGAGAACAATACACATACCGATTTTTATTACTGTAGATAAAATTAATCCCCCCACTTTTGACAAAAGGTGGCGCTACTGAGCCCTCAACACGCCCGTTTCTGAAACTTTGCACATGTCTACTGGCTAATAAATGAGATGTGTCTGTCGAGTTTCATGCAATTTTAAGCAATTTCAGGCATGCTAAGAGTCTCAAAAGCATAAAAAAAGAATATTAAAGTTTGATGCGTTGCCACGACAACAGTATCTAAGATATCAAGAATCCATTCACAGGTCTACATCTGCCGTGTGTTTACATTATAGTAGTGAAGTTTGAAGCAAATCGGGTAAAAATAAGAGGGTGATTTCAAAGCATTTAGGAAGTGACACACTTCCTTCTGCCAGTTGGTGGCGCTATAACTTTGACTCACAATAGTCACATCCATGTGATCGGGCTCTTACGACGAACACACTGCTGAAGTTTCATCAAGATCAGTTAATGTATGCAGTAGTTATGACACACTTCCTGTTTCACGTTTCTCGCCATAATTTTGTTTCCTCGCCACGGCCAAACCGTTCGAGATATCAAAAATCCCCTCGCAAACTTTCATCCTCAATGTCTTGACTTCATGCTGACCGAGTTTCGTGCCGTTTGTTTGAATTCTCTAGGAGGAGTATTTCACATTCCATTGCGTGTGTTTTACCAACAACCCTAAATAGCCGACTTCCTGTTGGGCTGGGGTAAAAAGTAAGAGTGTGAAGTATATATGAAACGAGGAGATCTACATGTGTACCGAGTTTCATATTATTACATGCAAGCGTGTTTGATTTATGGACCATGTTTTCGGACCCCGTTCCAGGGGGCGCTGTCGAGCCCCCCTGCCACGCCCGGGTACCATCTTCAGCCCGGCCCTGATGGCCGCGGGTTCTGACATGTGTGCAAAGTTTCAGGAGTTTTTGAGCATGTTAAGGCCTCCAAAAGTGTCCAAAAGGTAGCAGAAAAATAATAATAAATATATATATATATATATATATATATATAAATATAGCTGCGAGCAGCGATTACGGGCCCAAGCCGGTGGCACCGCAACCCCGGTGCCTTTAGTTACCTAAAGGCACCGGGGTGGCGGTACCACCGGCTTTGGCCCTTCATCGCTGCTCGCAGCTATATTTATATATATATATATATATATATATATATATATATAAAGCCGGTGGCACCGCCACCCTGGTGCCTTTAGGGTTATTGTGCACAACGTGCAAAAACGTAACCCTGCTTTGACTGTCGAAAAGAAGTGTGCTGTAGAGCTTGTATCAGTGTGGGCTCTGCAAAAGTGTGCATTGAGGGCACATATCAACCACAAAGTATGCGAGAGCAACCTTCTGAAAGGTCAGGTCTACATCCAGGTCTACATCTGCCGTGTGTTAACATCATAGTAGTGAAGTTTGAAGCAATCAGGTGATTTCAAAGCTTTTTGAAAGTGACAGACTTCCTGCTGCCAGTTGGTGGCGCTATAACCGGGGTGGCGGTGCCGCCGGCTTTGGCCCTTTCATCGCTGCTCGCAGCTATATTTATATATATATACACACACAAACACACACACACACACACACATATATATATATATATATATATATATTGTTTTTTTAAGAGACAAGACAGAATATTACTTGCCTGATCTGATTAGAAAAATAGTGTTTGTGTGTGTGTGTGTGTGTGTGTGTGTGTGTGTGTTTGTGTGTGTGTGTGGCGTAATTGAACAATGTAGACATAAAAACATACTCCGTCCTTTTGTTCATACAGGACATTATTCAAACTGCAAAGTGTTTACTTATATTTGTGTACACTTGCAATAAAACACAACATTGTGCTTTTGTCAAGCTATAAACTCTTGTCAAACTGTAAACTACAACTGTCACCCAACCAAAATCTCTTACACACACACACACACACACACACAGTTTAAAAGCAAAAAATATCAAACAATCCTATTTAAAAACAGTCTGTGGGAGCCATCTTTTGGACATTCATCATATCGCATTGGTTTTCATTTCTTGTCATCAAACAGAGCCCTAATCTGTTTATTTTTTCAGTTACACATTCTACATTGATTAAAAAAGAAAAATCAAATGTGTTTTTATTTTATACAGAAATAAATAATCTATCATTCAGATGAGAATAAAGTTAGTGTTAGTTCAAATTTTAAGGAAAACAAATATATGATCTGAAATATAGCACATTCATTTAAAATTCATTCAGGTTCAATTACCAAACATACAATCTTAATGTAATTTAAAGCAAACAACACATTTAAAATATATGGGTTGTATGACTATTTTTTAATATAAAAAGATATATATCCAAAAAGACAAGGCCTAAAGTTTAACAAGGGTTAAACTCTTATCACTGTAACAGACACAATCACACACACACACACACACACAAGTCAAATCACTTACATTTTACATGCAATATTGACTTTTTTTCTGTTTCAGCAGCGAAAATAGTTAAACAAAGATCACAGCAGAACCATCGCGCATCTCACAGCAACGCGTTCTCATTACTGAATGATTCAGCATTTTGAACGAATCGGTTGACTCAAAGATTCAATGACCAATCAATCCATAAACATCTATCTCATTCATGAATGACTCAGTCGTTCAAACGAATGAATCAATGACTCGCTCATTAAGACGGTCGCCTGGCGACACCTAATGACGGTTTAGTGTTATGTTTAAAAGTATCATTCTTTCCAACGATTGTTAATTAACTCATATTTGAAACATAAGCTATATTTATATATATATACATACATATACACACACATACACAAAAATAAAATAAAAACACATTTGAAACGTGTTTGCTTACTAAATTGTGAGCTGAACGAAAGTTGCAGCAAATATCAGCAACAGGAGTCAAATTTCATTAATCACGAGAGTGAAGAGCTGACTGAAAAGATGATGACGGAATAGGCTATTTTATGTAAAAACGCCTATTTAAGCGAATCTATCATTGTACTCTTTTATTGTTGTGTTTTCCGTGAAAAATAATAGACTATTGAACTCAGAATTCAAGCAATCGGCCCCCGAAATTGCACTAATTTTAGTGACACTAAAAAGTATGCGGCTGCACTGGCATTCATAATGGTGCGCGTCCATGGCGACGAGCGAGCAGAACAGAGCGAACGTTTAGTTAATTTCTACTTCCATAGGAATTCATTCGAGCGCCACCATTTCAATGTCCGTGCGGACGTCCATATTATACTTTCGCTTTCAAGTTAGTGTTTTTAAACCCCCCAGCGGGAGGTTTACACAATTGGTTTACACAATCACACGTTGATTAACCGGTGGGAAAATATTCCCATAGTAACATCCCTAATATATAAATATATATAAATTCAATAGGCCTACCTGATTTTGAACACAAGAGGGCAGTATAGCACTATATATGATTTGGATTATTATTATTTTTGACTAAACAACCATTCTGGCTGTTTTTAAACTTAAAAATAATTCTTAAATTGAAAAAAAGGAATAAAATGGGTTTAGTTCTAATATTTGTATAATTTTATATAAAAATAAATGGTGTATAATTACATTTTAGAAAGATATGAGACATGCCCTGATTCTTTTTTTGACATTATTGTCCTCGATCAGAGCCCTAATCTGTTTATTTTTTCAGTTACACATTCTACATTGATTAAAAAAGAAAAATCAAATGTGTTTTTATTTTATACAGAAATAAATAATCTATCATTCAGATGAGAATAAAGTTAGTGTTAGTTCAAATTTTAAGGAAAACAAATATATGATCTGAAATATAGCACATTCATTTATAATTCATTCAGGTTCAATTACCAAACATACAAATCTCAATGTAATTTAAAGCAAACAATACATTTAAAATACATGGGTTGTATGCTATTTTTTTTTATATAAAAAGATATATATCCAAAAAGACAAGGCCTAAACTTTAACAAGGGTTAAACAATCACTGTAACAGACACAATCACACACACACACACACACACACACACACACACACACACACACACACACGTCAAATCACTTACATTTTAGATGCAATATTGACTTTTTTTTCTGTTTCAGCAGCGAAAATAGTTAAACAAAGATCACAGCAGAACCATCGCGCATCTCACAGCAACGCGTTCTCATTACTGAATGATTCAGCATTTTGAACGAATCGGTTGACTCAAAGATTCAACGACCAATCCATAATCTGTCTCATTCATGAATGACTCAGCCGTTCGAACGAATCGTTTGAACGAATGAATCAATGACTCGCTCATTAAGACGGTCGCCTGGCGACACCTAATGACGGTTTAGTGATATTAAAAGTATCATTCTTTCCAATGATTGTTAATTAACTCATATTTGAAACATAAGCTATATTTATATATATATACATACATATACACACACATACACAAAAATAAAATAAAAACACATTTGAAACGTGTTTGCTTACTAAATTGTGAGCGGAACGAAAGTTGCAGCAAATATCAGCAACAGGAGTCAAATTTCATTAATCACGAGAGTGAAGAGCTGACTGAAAAGATGATGACGGAATAGGCTATTTTATGTAAAAGCCCCTATTTAAGCGAATCTATCATTGTACGCACTATTGAACTCACAATTCAAGCAATCGGCCCCGTTATTGCACTAATTTTAAAGTGACACTAAAAAGTATGCGGCTGCACTGGCATTCATAATGGTGCGCGTCATGGCGACGAGCGAGCAGAACAGAGCGAACGTTTTTTAGTTCATTCCTACTTCCATAGGAATTCCCTCGAGCGCTCTGCACGTGGCCATTATCAATGTCCCGTATTTAAAAGCTCTCGGTCCTCAGTCACATACCAAATATATGTATAATGTATATATAAATATAATTTTGGACACAAGAGGGCAGTATGGCCCTATGTATAATTTTGTGTTTAAAGCAACACCATGGAATTCTTCCTCTTCGGTCGCCCTACTGTTTGGAAGCGGAATTGTCCATTACCGCTGTCGTAAACCTACCGCAGCGTACTGTCACACATGCTCGCTGTAAATTGACAGGCACGTGCACGCGCACGCGCACGCTCGCTGTCGATTCAGCACCGGCTTTGGAATCAACAATGGCCACAGACAAGGTAGAGTATGATGCATGACTTTATGAAAGACATCCCAAACTAAGTGTAACGGTCACTTTGTGTTTTATGGCGATCTGAGCTAAAATGAGAACTGCGCATGCGCGTGTCTGTTAGTTTTGACAGTGAGGAGAGGAGATAACCACTCTGCCGACTCTCTTTATATTCTTTCTTTTATTTCCTTTTATATTGTGACCAGTTGGATGTTTGTTTGTATACTTTTACTCACTCGATCCCCATGTATGCGGACGAGTGTGACGTTTAAGTACTTTTATAAAGCGGGGAAAATACGTCACCTCTCGTCTCTCGTGCATCTTTTCCTCCGACACCTATTGTTTTTCTCTGGGCAACATCTCAACTTTGCGTTACATAAGAAAGACTAAATAATTACATTGATTGCTTTTTATATATATATATTTATTTTGTGTAACAGTAAACTAGAAACGGTAACAGCAAGACAGCATCGGTCGGGCAACCCTCCGCATCCTTAAGCTCACGCCAGCGAACAAACACTGGACCAATATTGATTCTTGTCCGGCCTCTTGCTTTATCACTCAGCCTTTTCCTCTTCCGAGTCTCCTCAGACAAATCCTTTGTCTTCTTAGTTGTTTTTACCGCTTCGGCCATAACGAAAGCAAACGAAAACACACGCTGGCTGTTCACTCACGTCCGAATTGGAGGAACTGGTGGGGGAAGTGACGTATGCCGTAAAGCAGTCGAATTTTGTAGTTTATTTTTGTGCACGGGTGCCGACCCGAAACCCGAAGTTACATAGTGCCAGTAAAAGTGATACAGACCACGTCAGGCTATGGCAGACGTGTCATTTAACTTATTTTAAGTCGATGTACCATCACAAGGGTCTTGGAAATAGATTATGAAGGTTGATAAACTACATAGTGTTACTTTAAACTAAAAGAGCCCCTCCCCCCCTCCCCACACAGACACAGACACAGACACACACGAATGGCAGGGTGCATTCTCTCTGTCAGAGGGAGAGGGAGAGAAAATTCTCAGAAACATCCACATTCAAACCAAAATATCTAACTTCCTCTTGGTCTGAGCTAATGACAGTTAATTAGAAAGTTGTCCGGCTTGATCTGAACCATATGCATACCTGTGTCTGTCGAGTTTCATGCCATTTCAAGCATGCTAAGAGTCTCAAAAGCATCAAACAAGAATATTAAAGTTTGATGTGTTGCCACGGCAACAGTATCTAAGATATCAATAATCCTTTCACAGGTCTACATCTGCCGTGTGTTTACATTATACACATAAAGTTTGAAGCAAATGGGTAAAAATAAGAGGGTGATTTCAAAGCATTTAGGAAGTGACACACTTCCTGCTGCCAGTTGGTGGCGCTATAACTTTGACTCACAATAGTCACATCCATGTGATCGGGCTCTTACAACGAACACACTGCTGAAGTTTCATCAAGATTAGTTAATGTATGCAGTAGTTATGACACACTTCCTGTTTCACGTTTCTCGCCATAATTTTGTTTCCTCGCCACGGCCAAACCGTTCGAGATATCAAAAATCCCCTCGCAAACTTTCATCCTCAATGTCTTGACTTCATGCTGACCGAGTTTCGTGCCGTTTGTTTGAATTCTCTAGGAGGAGTATTTCACATTCCATTGCGTGTGTTTTACCAACAACCCTAAATAGCCGACTTCCTGTTGGGCTGGGGTAAAAAGTAAGAGTGTGAAGTATATATGAAACGAGGAGATCTACATGTGTACCGAGTTTCATATTATTACATGCAAGCGTGTTTGATTTATGGACCATGTTTTCTGACCCCGTTCCAGGGGGCGCTGTCGAGCCCCCCTGCCACGCCCGGGTACCATCTTCAGCCCGGCCCTGATGGCCGCGGGTTCTGACATGTGTGCAAAGTTTCAGGAGTTTTTGAGCATGTTAAGGCCTCCAAAAGTGTCCAAAAGGTAGCAGAAAAATAATAAGAATAATAATAATAATAAATAATCCTAAGGAAAACAATAGGGCCTTCGCCCTTTGGGCTTGGGCCCTAATAATCCTAAGGAAAACAATAGGGCCTTCGCCCTTTGGGCTTGGGCCCTAATAATAAATAACAAAAAATATGTGGGTCTTAGTAACATAATTTCTGTTCAAAAACACGCACTATCTGAATGCAGACCAGTCTCTCTCTCTCTCACACACACACACACACACACACACAGGCGCATCATTAGGCTGAACAGAGCGCTGTCCCAGAACCACTGGGCTATTTTAAACACATCATTACAGGACACCTGATACCAGATCAGCGTCTGAGGCGTCTGCAAACCTGCACAGTGTATGCTTTAGACCTCAGCACATCACGTGATGCCTTTAATGACAGAGACACAGCGGAAGGCGTTCAAATACACACTAAACGAGCAGTTTAAGTCATGTGACCCAAGATTAATTTGACTGCATGCATGACTTGACATATACAACATTGCATAGTTTTATATGATTAATTGTAGTTTATTATTAGCATTTAGCACTGTTTTTCCCTGCAAGCCTATGAACACAGACATGTGACGTGACGACATCATGTCCTGTGTACACAAACACACAGAGAGGGATCATGGAGACACACTGCCCTCTAGAGGACATTCAACACCACACACACACTTGACTCCACTGCAACTTCTCTGACTACATTCAAACACACACAAACAAAACCCCTGACAGCCAATAAGAACGAATCTAACCCAATCTGACATGCTAAACACATCGCCAGCTCTAAATGTAGACGTGACGGCATGCAGAAGTGTGTTTACAAGCGTGCTGTAAAATAAACACTAGCAGACGAGCGTGTCGATTATAGAAACAAACTACAGGTCATTACTAAATCAATACACACACACACACGTAAAACAAACACACTCTCTTTTACAAATGCATTAACACAGACAAGTGTAAAAAAGTGTCCTCTCAAGGACAACATCAGGAGCGCACACTTTTAAAGAGGATCTATTACAGCCTTTTACTGTAATAGTGTGTGTTTTAGTCTCTACTAGAACAGGTTTTCCAGCTTGAATGTTGATTATTTCCCTCATATTCTCCATTGTTGCGGTTCATCTCTTCCCAGTCTGGCAGGAACGTACTGTTTACTTCCTGTCTCTATGAAGCCCCTCCTTCTGAAAAGCACACTGTGCTCTGATTGGTCGGCTGGATCAGTGTGCTGTGATTGGTCGAGCGCTTCGAGTGTGTTTGGGAAATGTCCCGCCCCTTCCCATAACCACCAGTTTAACACACTACTAACTAACTCAAGCAGGCCCCGCCCCTTTATTCTGCGTATGAATTATTATAATGAGGAATATTGTGACGTGTTCGTTCTTGTCTAGGGTTGGGTATCGTTTTAATTTTAACGATTCCGATTCTTATCGATTCCTAATTTCGAGTCCAATAAGGTAAAAAAAAAAAACACTTAGATATCATTTACATTTAGTCTTATTACAAAACATTTAATTATAGCTGAATATCCTATAGATATATATGCAAATCAATATAGATGCACTTTTACGGACTTCAAAACAGAAACAGCCATTCACTCACATTATAAAGCTTGGAAGAGCCAGGATATTTCTTAATATAACTCTGATTGTATTCAATTCAATTCACGTTTATTTGTATAGCGCTTTCACAACACAAATCGTTTCAAAGCAGCTTTGCAGAAAGTGTATAAATCCATATTACAATCTAGAGTGATCTAAAGTATTTCAGAAATGTACATACACAAAATCACAGTTAGCTAAAAATGTATTAATTTAAAGAATGGAAGAAACAATGAGCTCATTGAAGTAATGAATACTTGTTTGATATTCGTCTGAAGGAATAATGTCATGTACACCTAGGATGGCTTCAGGGTGAGTAAATTATAGATAATTTTCATTTTTGGGTGAACTAACCCTTTGATATCGGAGTTATGGCTCAGTGTTGATGGCTATCTCACACACACACACACCTTGTCAGCGTTGTCTGCGGCGAGCAGGTTGGTGGCGAGCGTCTGCAGCTTGTGTTGGGCCATGTTCTTGAGCGCAGCCAGACTGCGGCGGGTCATGGCCTGCTTCAGGTTCACCGCCGGGTGATTGAGGGAGTCCAGCGCCGCCGGGACCACCTCGTCACACGCGTTCAAGATCTCCACCGCTGTTATTCCCATCACACAGCGGTCCAGCGCTCCTGCAACACACACACACACACACATGAACAACACACTCAACACATATCTGTCTCAAGGTTATCATCACTAAAACTAAAACCTTAAAAAAAGTATTGTTACACTCATCAAACAATGATACAGCTTATGTGAGAGTGTGTGTGTGTGTGTGTGTGGACAGTTTGGACAGTATAAAAAATATTATGTCTATGGAGACTCCCCATAAAGATAGCGAACCAGACTGTGTGTGTGTGTGTGTGTGTGTGTGTATGTGTGTGTGTGCTTTGTGCGTGTGTGTGTATGTGTGTGTGTGTGTGTGATAGTATGTTTGAGTGTGTGTGATAGTATGTTTGAGTGTGTGTGTGTGTGTGTGTGCTTTGTGCGTGTGTGTGTATGTGTGTGTGATAGTATGTTTGAGTGTGTGTGATAGTATGTTTGAGTGTGTGTGATAGTATGTTTGAGTGTATGTGTGTGTGTGTGTGGACAGTTTGGACAGTATAAAAACCATTACGTCTATGGAAACCCCATAAAGATAGCGAACCAGACTGTGTGTATGTGTGTGTGTGTGTATGAGTGTGTGTGATAGTATGTTTGAGTGTGTGTGATAGGATGTTTGAGTGTGTGTGTGTGTGTGCTTTGTAAGTGTGTGTGTGAGTGTGTGTGATAGTATGTTTGAGTGTGTGTGTGTGTGTGTGTGTGTGTGGACAGTTTGGACAGTATAAAAACCATTACGTCTATGGAGAGTCCCCATAAAGATAGCGAACCAGACTGTGTGTATGTGTGTGTGTGATAGTATGTTTGAGTGTGTGTGATAGTATGTTTGAGTGTGTGTGTGTGTGTGTGTGTGGACAGTTTGGACAGTATAAAAATCTATGTCTATGGGGAGTCCAAAAAGACACCAGACTGTGTGTGTGTGTGTGTATATGACTGTGTGTGATAGTATGTTTGAGTGTGTGTGATAGTATGTTTGAGTGTGTGTGTGTGTGTGTGTGCTTTGTGCGTGTGTGTGTATGTGTGTGTGTGTGATAGTATGTTTGAGTGTGTGTGATAGTATGTTTGAGTGTGTGTGATAGTATGTTTGAGTGTATGTGTGTGTGTGTGTGGACAGTTTGGACAGTATAAAAACCATTACGTCTATGGAAACCCCATAAAGATAGCGAACCAGACTGTGTGTATGTGTGTGTGTGTGTATGAGTGTGTGTGATAGTATGTTTGAGTGTGTGTGATAGGATGTTTGAGTGTGTGTGTGTGTGTGTGTGTGTGTGTGTGTGCTTTGTGCGTGTGTGTGTGTGTGTGTGAGTGTGTGTGATAGTATGTTTGAGTGTGTGTGTGTGTGTGTGTGGACAGTTTGGACAGTATAAAAACCATTACGTCTATGGAGAGTCCCCATAAAGATAGCGAACCAGACTGTGTGTATGTGTGTGTGTGTGTGTATGAGTGTGTGTGATAGTATGTTTGAGTGTGTGTGATAGTATGTTTGAGTGTGTGTGTGTGTGTGTGTGTGGACAGTTTGGACAGTATAAAAATCTATGTCTATGGGGAGTCCAAAAAGACACCAGACTGTGTGTGTGTGTGTGTATATGACTGTGTGTGATATTATGTTTGAGTGTGTGTATTTTCTCTTCTACTCAGCTCCAATAATACCAGGCTGTAAGTGGATATATAAACACTAATGTGTCTAAAGCAGAGAGAGAGAGAGAGAGAGAGAGAGAGAGAGAGAGAGAGAGAGAGAGAGAGAGAGAGAGAGAGAGAGAGAGAGAGAGAGAGAGAGAGAGAGAGAGAGAGAGAGAGAGAGAGAGAGAGAGAGAGAGAGAGAGAGAGAGAGAGAGAGAGAGAGAGAGAGAGAGAGAGAGAGAGAGAGAGAGAGAGAGAGAGAGAGAGAGAGTTAGCAGCTCTCTCTGTCATGTCCTGCAATGGGACACAGACACACAGATACAGTGAGACGGGTCTCCTCCAAACTCAGTATTAAAGGGATAATTCTCCCAAAAATGTCCCTCATCTTGTTCCTTGTAAGACTTTCATTCATCTTTGGAACACGAATTAAGATATTTTTATGCACTCCTGGATCCACAACAGAACCGGAACACAATACAATGCTGAATAAAGTCCTAGTTTTGGTTATTTTTGGACCAAAATGTATTTTCGATGCTTCAACACACTCTAACTAACCCACTGATGTCACATGGACTACTTTGATGATGTCTTTATTTCCTTTCTGGACAAGGACAGTATACCGTACACACATTTACAATGGAGGGACAGAAAGCTCTCGGACTAAATCTAAAATATCTTAAACTGTGTTCTGAAGATGGTCTGACGGGCTTGGAGCGACATGAGGGAGAGTCATTAATGACATTGTTTTTGGGGGAACTAACCCTGAAATAACTTCATAAAAGAGCATTCTACTCGTATTAAACCCAGGACAGTCCAATAATATGTGTTTAAGAAAGAGGGGAGTCACCCGTGTCCATCTGCCACACGTATACGGAGCCGTCGGAGCAGCCCACCACCAGGTAGTCGTCACACGGCCTCCACTTGATGACCTGGATGGGGAACAGGTGTCTGGAGGCCAGCATGATGCACTTCCGCTCTCTCAAGCTCAGCAGACCCACGGAGTGATCGCTGGCCACCGAACACACACAGTGCTGCACGCGCGTCTGCAGAGAGAGAGGAAACACAACACCATGAGTGAGCAGAGGGGGCGGGGCTTAGAGGCACTGATGCGGTCACTGATTGGTCAAGAATGATGAGTCTAATTAATAACTCTGCTATGTCTGTAAAATCCAGCTTTTAATGTTGTTTATGTGTCTATGTGGTGTTTTTAATATTAATACCCTGTGTAAATCATAAGTCGACAGCATTGCTGAGTATTTTCTGCAGTGAACCAAAGACAGTCTCAAAAACACGGTTTGAAATCGCTGGTGTTTCTGACGTCACAAACGACCTTGTAACCAATCAGATCAACGTGTGATCGTCAACCAGTGGATCTCTGAGTGAGTGAGTGAGTGAGTGGAGGCGGGGCTCATTTGCATAGTCATAGAACCACGTATACCAAATGAGGCAAGGGTGTCGAGTTACATTCAAGCTGTTTAAAGAGATAAAGCATTTTTTAACCAGAAAAAGGTTATTTTGGTGATCAAAAATGAGTTTTAAGGCATAAAATGATTGACCACAGGGGGACTTTAAAGTTTCCTTCAGAGCATGTAATAAGCACCAGCTAAATTATGGCGAGATTTTCATTCATAATAAAGATTAAAACCCCACACACAGGCTCTCCGATCGATCCTGTCTCGCTTTATTCACACTGAATGAAAAACGGCTGCTGCCGGCGGATTGAGAGATGCCAAAAACATGTGGAAAAAACAACAATGAAGGAGGAAATGATATCAGTGCGACTCGAATTAAAAAGCAGAGCATCCCACTTCATGTAAGGTCACTGCGTTACACAACGAATCCTGCAGGAAAGGTCAAACAGGACTTAAGAGAGGGAGACTCGCAGCGTTTCCATGACAACGGCGCAGGCTTTTCTTTTGAAGGCGTTCGAAAGAGGCGTCGAAGCCTGACATTTAGCGCTGGACGTTTCTGTCTAATTGGTCACCAAGGTGAGACTCAGAGATTAGAAATTCTGCAGCCGTCTAGCGCCGATGAACTTTTCAATGTCTAGAGAGGAAAAAAGTGCGGGTGAGTGAATGATGACAGAATATTCGTTTTTGGGTGAGGTTTTCTCTGTGTGCGTGTTGACAGGCGATGATGATATTCAGTTTCGTAGGACCCTGTGAAATCCGTTTCATTTTCTTTCCCATATTGCGAAATTTGTTTTTTTCGTTCGAATTTTTGCTGATTCCGTTTTATATTTTCTGTTTTTAATTTTGTTGGACTAAAATAATTACATTTTAGTAATCAAAAAGCTCCTAATCAATTGAAATCATGAAACTTTTATTAATTTATTAATTAATAACTTTATTAATAGTTAATAGTTTAACAAAAATATTTTTTAGGACCCTATGAAATACATTTCTGGAATCAATTTGAATGGTTTAATTACAATTAAATACAATTAACAACAATTTATAAAAAAAATGAGTGCCCTATTAAATATATTTAATTTTTTACCCCCTCAAATTACGTTTTATTTTTACCAAATTCTGTGTTTTCGGTATTAAGTTTAAGTCTAATCAATTGAAATCATGAAACATACAATTCAACATCAATTTATTAAAAGTTTAAGAATTTTTTTATTTTTAGGGCCCTATGAAATACATTTCTGGAATCCATTTTAATGGTTTAATTGCAATTAAATACATTTAACAACAATTTATTAAAATTTTAACATAAATAAAAAATATTGTGCCCTATGATATATATATTTTTTTTTCACTCTCAAATTCAGTTTTATTTTGACCAAATTCTGTCTTTTCTGGAATCCATTTTAATGGTTTAATTAACTTTTAATAATCAAAAGGCATGTCTAATCAATTGAAATCATGAAACATACAATTCAACATGAATTTATTAAAAGTTTAAGAATTTTTTCATTTTTAGGGTCCTATGAAATACGTTTAATTTTTCTGTCACAATTTCTTCAAGTTAAACAGAACTTTTATTTTGACGGGTTGCCGTGAAGACCTTTGAGTTTCTGTGTGTGCTGATGAAGTGTTTCTCATCTCTCTTCAAATCAAAATTTGACAAATTCTGTAAAAATGTCATACCATAAAGTGACGAGCTATTCATCTAGATTGATTAGACAGCCATCATCCTTGACCAATCAGAGCAAGCATCTGGACCAATAAGCCCCGCCCACTTCCACACGCCTCTGACTTCACCGGTATCGTTGAGGAGACTTACGCTGCAGTTTTCCGGAGGCACGATCAGCTGTGTGATTTCTCCTCCGTGCACGCAGAAGATGTGCTTCATCTCGCCCGTGAAGATGTCCCAGATGATGACGGAGAAGTCGACGCCGCCGGACACGAGCGAGCGCTGGTCGTAGCGCGGCGAGACCTGGTGCGGGTACAGCAAACACGTGACCTTGTGCCTGTGACCTCTGAGGGTGCGGTGAGGAGGCCAGCCTACACACACACACAGAGAGAGAGAACCACGTTACACACACACAGATACAGTGAAGAAACAATAAAAACACACACACACACTAGTTATTGTTAGCATGTTGTTATGGGGGTGCAGTGACATTAAAATCATAATTCTGGAGAAAACACTCTTGCAGATTATACAGTTGATAATAATATTAATAATGAAAAATATAACAATATTATAAATGCAATACTATTAATAGCGCCGGCGCCCTCAAATCACTTGGACGTGGCTGTGTTTACAAGAGGTAAAAACGATATAAATACTGTTCGTTTTCTCACACAAACCGCTCGTTTCGTGTCTTAGGCCATCAATGTGTACTTACATTTACGAGTCATTAAATCATGTTTAATTTGGACTTCTCTGTGCTGCTCTTTGAGGTGGTGACCATAGACCTGCATTATATGACTGACAGACAAGAACGGTTTGACCTAAAAATATCAAAATTGAAAATACTGCGGAAACAAAGACACCTACATCTTGGATGCCCTTGAGGTAAGCTAAAACATACCAAAAATTAATTTCAAAGTGAACTATCCCTTTAATGACAGTTGTCATAAACATGCATAAAACCTCCTTCATATTCATGACATGTGTCATGTCATGATTATGAAGGTGTCATGTCAGTCTTATGCACACCCCTTCAAGTAAAGTGTTACCGAAAGTTTCTATCTTAAGTCTTTCTGTTGGAGTCTCACCCCGGCGCAGCATGTGCTCTCCCTGCAGGAGCTGAACGATGGCCGTCTGGGTCGCAGGAACCAGGATGATGCTGCCGTCCTCTCGTCCGCACACCAGCCGCCCCTGGGACGGGATGTAGACGCTGGCCGTGACCTTCACCGGGGCGCTGGAGCCGGCCAGGACACTCAGCTGGTCAATGATGCCCGCTGGAGACGGCATCAGCTTATCGAAGGCCTCCTGGAGACTGATGCTGGACGACACCTGCAGCTCTGCCGGGCACACGCATCGTATATGAGGGACACACGCGTTCTTCTTTTCTTTAAAATGTTTCAAATAGTCAAAATACTGTTTAAAATATTCAGTTTGAGAGAAAAGTAAAAAAAATATATAGTTACAATACTGTTTAAAATATTCAGTTTTTAAAAATAGTTACAATTCTGTTTAAAATATTCAGTTTGTAAAAATGTTTTTAAAAATAGTTACAATTCTGTTTAAAATATTCAGTTTGTAAAAATGTTTTTAAAAATAGTTACAATTCTGTTTAAAATATTCAGTTTGTAAAAACGTTTTTAAAAATAGTTACAATTCTGTTTAAAATATTCAGTTTGTAAAAATGTTTTTAAAAATAGTTACAATTCTGTTTAATATATTTAGTTTGTGAAAAAGAAATTAAAAAAATAGTTAAAATACTGTTTAAAATATTCAGTTTGTAAAAACGTTTTTAAAAATAGTTACAATTCTGTTTAAAATATTCAGTTTGTAAAAACGTTTTTAAAAATAGTTACAATTCTGTTTAAAATATTCAGTTTGTATAAACGTTTTTAAAAATAGTTACAATTCTGTTTAAAATATTCAGTTTGTAAAAACGTTTTTAAAAATAGTTACAATTCTGTTTAAAATATTCAGTTTGTATAAACGTTTTTAAAAATAGTTACAATTCTGTTTAAAATATTCAGTTTGTAAAAACGTTTTTAAAAATAGTTAAAATTCTGTTTAAAATATTCAGTTTGTATAAACGTTTTTAAAAATAGTTACAATTCTGTTTAAAATATTCAGTTTGTAAAAACGTTTTTAAAAATAGTTACAATTCTGTTTAAAATATTCAGTTTGTAAAAACGTTTTTAAAAAGTTACAATTCTGTTTAAAATATTCAGTTTGTCAAAACGTTTTTAAAAATAGTTACAATTCTGTTTAAAATATTCAGTTTGTAAAAACGTTTTTAAAAAGTTACAATTCTGTTTAAAATATTCAGTTTGTAAAAACGTTTTTAAAAATAGTTACAATTCTGTTTAAAATATTCAGTTTGTAAAAACGTTTTTAAAAAGTTACAATTCTGTTTAAAATATTCAGTTTGTAAAAACGTTTTTAAAAATAGTTACAATTCTGTTTAAAATATTCAGTTTGTAAAAACGTTTTTAAAAATAGTTACAATTCTGTTTAAAATATTCAGTTTATAAAAATGTTTTTAAAAATAGTTACAATTCTGTTTAATATATTTAGTTTGTGAAAAAGAAATTTAAAAAAATAGTTAAAATACTGTTTAAAATATTCAGTTTGTAAAAACGTTTTTAAAAATAGTAACAATTCTGTTTAAAATATTCAGTTTGTAAAAATGTTTTTAAAAATATTTACAATTCTGTTTAAAATATTCAGTTAAAAAATAGTTACAATACTGTTTAAAATATTCAGTTTGTAAAAACATTTTTAAAAATAGTTACAATTCTGTTTAAAATATTCAGTTTGTATAAACGTTTTTAAAAATAGTTACAATTCTGTTTAAAATATTCAGTTTGTATAAACGTTTTTAAAAATAGTTACAATTCTGTTTAAAATATTCAGTTTGTAAAAACGTTTTTAAAAATAGTTAAAATTCTGTTTAAAATATTCAGTTTGTAAAAATGTTTTTAAAAATAGTTACAATTCTGTTTAATATATTTAGTTTGTAAAAATGTTTTTAAAAATAGTTACAATTCTGTTTAAAATATTCAGTTTGTAAAAACGTTTTTAAAAATAGTTACAATTCTGTTTAAAATATTCAGTTTGTAAAAATGTTTTTAAAAATAGTTACAATTCTGTTTAATATATTTAGTTTGTGAAAAAGAAATTTAAAAAATAGTTAAAATACTGTTTAAAATATTCAGTTTGTAAAAACGTTTTTAAAAATAGTTAAAATTCTGTTTAAAATATTCAGTTTGTATAAACGTTTTTAAAAATAGTTACAATTCTGTTTAAAATATTCAGTTTGTAAAATTTTTTTAAAAATAGTTAAAATTCTGTTTAAAATATTCAGTTTGTAAAAACGTTTTTAAAAATAGTTACAATTCTGTTTAAAATATTCAGTTTGTAAAAATGTTTTTAAAAATAGTTACAATTCTGTTTAAAATATTCAGTTTGTTAAAATGTTTTTAAAAATAGTTACAATTCTGTTTAAAATATTCAGTTTGTAAAAATGTTTTTAAAAATAGGTACAATTCTGTTTAATATATTTAGTTTGTGAAACAGAAATTTAAAAAAATAGTTAAAATACTGTTTAAAATATTCAGTTTGTAAAAACGTTTTTAAAAATAGTTAAAATTCTGTTTAAAATATTCAGTTTGTATAAACGTTTTTAAAAATAGTTACAATTCTGTTTAAAATATTCAGTTTGTAAAAAAAAATTTTTTAAATAGTTACAATTCTGTTTAAATTATTCAGTTAAAAAATAGTTACAATACTGTTTAAAACAGGGGTTTTCAAATTGGGTGAATGTGAGCCTCCCCTTACAGTAGGTTAGGACAGCCGAGCCCCCCCCCCCCTTCCCCAAAATCCCGTCCGCCTGCCCTAACCCACACACGCCTCTGCAGTAAATGCCATCTTTTGTGTGTTCCAGGCAATGGTGAGTTTCAATAAAAACTGATAAAATGTAAATATCTTTTAATATTGTATTGAAGACATTTTATTTCCACAACTTTTTTAAAAGTGCATTCATAAACTATTCTTTGCAACAGAAAGTAATTTCCAACTTCATGCAGGCCTAATCAAGGCTACTTTTAAAATCACTGAACATCAGTATGGTCTAACCACAAGTCAACAAAACATGCTTAACATGTGTAATGCAATAAGTAGCAATGTTTCGCCGATGTTATGGGGTTGGCCTGCCTTCGCTACGTGACACAATAAGATGCTTCTGTCGCCTTCATGTTAATTGTGCCAAACAAATGTATTATGCTTTTTTGTGACTGCAAATCATCACCCTTCCTCTCAAAAAACTCAACTGGCTTGTTCACTAAATGTGTGTGCTTAGTTTCAATGTGACGCCAAAGTTTGCATGGTCTCATGCTATCATTTGCTAGCACCTCCTTGCAGAACACACACTGCTGCAGAGGTGCAGCCTCGGACCCCGACCAGGTGAAACATAACTTTAAGTAGCCTAATTAGGATCATATTTCCTATGTTTTTTTATGGGTCCTGTCTCCTCCCTTAATGCTGACTTTTGTTGACTTGGGACAAGAAAACAATGCATTTTAAAGCTTATACACGCACACACAATTACCGATATCAGGAGCTAAAGTCCTGAGTCTGAATTTTTTTATGCCATCTTTTCATGAATTAAGGCCAGTATCACTGATATTAATATAGCTACTGATGTCTCCATGAAAATGATTTTCCCCAAAATTTTAAACATTTATTAGGCTTAAAAAATAACTTTTAACTTAAGTGAACTTATGACATTTATTATGGGTTTAAGTGAGGATTGTTTTATTTACCTGTACCTTTTCTGTCTAACAGGTATGAAATATACAGAAATTGAATAAGGTTATAAAACAGTCCGCACTGCATAAATTATAAATGAAATATAGATTAATCCTTATTAAAGCTACAAGCGTTCTTTAGTCAAGAGCAGTGATTCATTTTCTCTGTTCCCTTTGTTCTTTGGTTAACTTTACTGACAGAGAGAATGAGTGCTGCTGTCACTTTAAGATCTGCCGCATCTCACTCTCTCACAACTCTTTACTACTATTTAAGATTTTATTTAACTCATTTAAGACTGCTCTTGTGAGGATACTCGACAAAACGGACATTTTGGCATACATGTGTGCAGGGTACGATTTGTGAAAAAAACAGAGGGGGGGATGTTTTGAAAAAGTTTTATTCATAAAAATAAATCATGAGAACATGAACTTCATCACTGCATTTGCAGGAATTGTAAAATCTTTTTTCTTGTTAACTCATGAAGCCTAACGCAATATTTTTACTCTTATATGAACTGTGATCACGCACACCGGGGTTAAAAATAATTAAGCAGAAGCAGGGATACTTTGACCAGAAAGGGGGAAATCCCCCGCATCCCCCCCCCCCCCGCCCCCGCAAATCGCACCCTGCACGTGTGTGTGTTATTGTTCGTTCAGACGCAAAAGAGAACTTTTTTTTTTTTGCGAAAGAGAACTCGATACTGGTGCGCGTCTTTCTGTGCGTCATGCGTGCGTGTGTGTGTGTGTGTGTCAGGAGGACATTCACGTTCTCTTTTGTCTTGTCGCAAATGAATGGTTTAATAGCATTTGGGTGAATAAGAGCGTGATCATATACAAAAATTTATCGCATGCATGCGTTGCCGCAATACTTTAAGCCCTGCGATATTAATAGAGCTGCATACAGAGTTATTTTTTCTTCGCCTGTCGCGCCTCCCCTGTGGCTCACCTATTGAAAACCGCTGGTTTAAAATATTCAGTTTGTTAAAATGTTTTTAAAAATAGTTACAATACTGTTTAAAATATTCAGTTTGAGAGAAAAGTAAAAAAAAAATTGTTACAATACTGTTTAATATATTCAGTTTGTAAAAACGTTTTTAAAAATAGTTACAATTCTGTTTAATATATTCAGTTTGTAAAAACGTTTTTAAAAATAGTTACAATTCTGTTTAATATATTCAGTTTGTAAAAACGTTTTTAAAAATAGTTACAATTCTGTTTAAAATATTCAGTTTGTAAAAACGTTTTTAAAAATAGTTACAATTCTGTTTAATATATTCAGTTTGTAAAAACGTTTTTAAAAATAGTTACAATTCTGTTTAATATATTTAGTTTATGAAAAGTAAAAAAAAAGAGTTACAATTCTGTTTAATATATTCAGTTTGAGAGAAAAGTAAAAAAAAAATTGTTACAATACTGTTTAATATATTCAGTTTGAGAGAAAAGTAAAAAAAAAATTGTTACAATACTGTTTAAAATATTCAGTTTGTAAAAACGTTTTTAAAAATAGTTACAATTCTGTTTAAAATATTCAGTTTGTAAAAACGTTTTTAAAAATAGTTACAATTCTGTTTAAAATATTCAGTTTGAGAGAAAAGTAAAAAAAAAGTTACAATACTGTTAATATATTTAGTTTATGAAAAGTAAAAAAAAAAGAGTTACAATTCTGTTTAAAATATTCAGTTTGTAAAAACGTTTTTAAAAAGAGTTACAATTCTGTTTAATATATTTAGTTTATGAAAAGTAAAAAAAAAAGAGCTACAATTCTGTTTAAAATATTCAGTGTTTAAAATATTCTGTTTTTCAAGAAAGTTTAAAAAAAGAGTTACAATACGGTTTATAATAATCACAGTTTGTTAGTTAAAATAGTTACAATAGCATGTATAATATTCAGTTTGTGGGTAAAAAATGTTGAAACATTTACAATACTGTTTTAAAATATTCACAATTTGTGAATAAAAAAAGAAATTACAATACTGTTTAAAATATTCAGTTTGTAAAAAAAAGTTAAATTATTAGTTACAATACTGTTTAAAATATTGTTTGGTAAAACAGTTTTAAAAATAGTTTATATTATACAATACTGTTTCTAACTTTCAGCCTGTGAGAAAAAAAAGTTACAATACTGTCTAAAATATTCATTTAGTAAAAAAAAAAAGTAATAACATTTTTTTTTTACAATACAGTTTAAAATATTAACAGTTAGTGAAAATAAAAAAAATAAAAAGTTTGTAAATAC
>JARWKJ010000014.1:39623982-39633982 GCA_029959095.1 Rhinichthys osculus
AACACATATGATTAAAATAAATAGATTAAAACAATAAAAAGTAGATTAAAATAAATACATAATAAATATTTGGATTAAAATAAATAGATTAAAACATAATAAAAAGTAGATTAAAATAAAATAAAAATACATTAAATAATTTTAATAGATTTAGATTTTAATAATGTATTAGTAAATTATAAAATTAAGATTATTAAATGCTTTAGAATTATTTTGTATTGTTAGTTCAGGTTACCTTAAGTAGTTGACTAATGTTAACAAACTGAACCTTATCGTACCAAATAAACTATAACAATTTGATCAAAATACACAAATAAATAAATAACACACTTAACAGTACAGCCCTATAGTGGGTAGAAACGTAATCGTGTAAATTAACAGAAACTAAATATTTTCAGGCATATATTTATACATGAAAATATTTAGCTTTCGAACGGGGGTCCCTCAAATATGATATCAAATTACTTAAACATACATGTTCCTGGTGTTATTATGAGCGCGCATGTTATTCCAAAGGAACGTTTGTCTTCATAATCTGTCATATAAATTATGATGGTGAGAGTGATGTTTTAATGTACGCATATTTCACCATGTCATGTGTGTGAAGTGGGATGGAGTGATGTTGAAAAGGCCATGTTAAATGGCTAGATGTATAAAACAGATGCACACACTATTGATGTTTGTCCTCTGAATTCTCAAAGCATCCTATTTTGAGAACAGTTCAAATGCCACCGATGAGCTTTCCTTAATAAACACACTAGTGTATGTGCACGGGTCCAATCACACACACACACACACACACACATTACAATACAACATGCTACAAACACACACACCGCACACTTTAAACCAAAAGACACACACGAAAATATCAGCTGAAAATGAGAATGACACTCTTAGTGATGGTCATACACCACTAATAATATTACGTTTTAGATCAATTTATATAATTTTTTATTTAAAATGTTAAAAAAAATCTATATATATATATATATATATACAGTATGTATTGATTTTTTTACATTCTTTACATATATATGTATATATATAAATAAATGGAAGTTTAAAATATGAATTTATATACATATATATACACAATTAAAAAATATAAAAAATAATACAAATTAAAATGTTCCCATACATATATAAAAATCATATTTAATATAAAAATTAAAATGTATATATACATTCAGATTCATATTTTATTTAATATATATATATATATATATACACACACTCACCGGCCACTTTATTAGGTACCCCATGCTAGTAACGGGTTGGACCCCCTTTTGCCTTCAGAACTGCCTCAATTCTTCGTGGCATAGATTCAACAAGGTGCTGGAAGCATTTCTCAGGGACTTTGGTCCATATTGACATGATGGCATCACACAGTTGCCGCAGATTTGTCGGCTGCACATCCATGATGCGAATCTCCCGTTCCACCACATCCCAAAGATGCTCTATTGGGTTGAGATCTGGTGACTGTGGAGGCCATTTTAGTACAGTGAACTCATTGTCATGTTCAAGAAACCAATTTGAAATGATTAGAGCTTTGTGACATGGTGGAAGTAGCCATCAGAGGATGGGTACATGGTGGCCATAAAGGGATGGACATGGTCAGAAACAATGCTCAGGTAGGCCGTGGCATTTAAACGATGCCCAATTGGCACTAAGGGGCCTAAAGTGTGCCAGGAAAACATCCCCCACACCATTACACCACCACCACCAGCCTGCACAGTGGTAACAAGGCATGATGGATCCATGTTCTCATTCTGTTTACGCCAAATTCTGACTCTAACATCTGAATGTCTCAACAGAAATCGAGACTCATCAGACCAGGCAACATTTTTCCAGTCTTCAACTGTTCAATTTTGGTGAGCTCTTGCAAATTGTAGCCTCTTTTTCCTATTTGTAGTGGAGATGAGTGGTACCCGGTGGGGTCTTCTGCTGTTGTAGCCCATCCGCCTCAAGGTTGTGCGTGTTGTGGCTTCACAAATGCTTTGCTGCATACCTCGGTTGTAACGAGTGGTTATTTCAGTCACTGTTGCCCTTCTATCAGCTCGAACCAGTCTGGCCATTCTCCTCTGACCTCTGGCATCAACAAGGCATTTCCGCCCACAGAACTGCCGCTCAATGGATGTTTTTTCTTTTTCGGACCATTCTCTGTAAACCCTGAGATGGTTGTGCGTGAAAATCCCAGTAGATTAGCAGTTTCTGAAATACTCAGACCAGCCCTTCTGGCACCAACAATCATGCCACGTTCAAAGTCACTCAAATCAACTTTCTTCCCCATACTGATGCTCTGTTTGAACTGCAGGAGATTGTCTTGACCATGTCTACATGCCTAAATGCACTGAGTTGCCGCCATGTGATTGGCTGCTTAGAAATTAAGTGTTAACGAGCAGTTGGACAGGTGTACCTAATAAAGTGGCCGGTGAGTGTATATATATATATATATATATATATATATATATATAATTTTCACATTTTATTTATTTAATTTTAATTTATTTATATTTAAACATAAAATTTGTATATAAACCAAATGATATATTTTCACATTTTATTATTAAACCCACATTAAAACATGCTAAAACACACCAAAGGAAACACAAAAACATCAGCCAAAGAAACAGAAGAGCGACTAGAGAATGACACACTTAGTGTATCATTATATAATTTAATTTAATTTAATTACATATAATATTTTATTTAATTTTCATGTACTTATATTTATGTATAAAATTTCTATATAAAATAAATAATATAATTGTTTTTTTATTTTTATTAAACCCACATTAAAACATCCCAAACTAAAAGAAACACACAAACAGATCAGCTGAAGAAACAGAAGAGCCACTAGTCAACGACACACTTAGTTGTAAACACTACGTTTGAGATCCTAAAAGGACTAAAGTAACGACATGAACCTTTGAGCTGAAGCGTCTGTCTAAAACAGACGAGAACACAAGCGTAAGAAGCAGAAGCGCCTGTAGAGGAGCTCTGGGCTTTGCATGCACCTTCACCGCGTGAAGACGGATGAGGGGGGAGTCAATGATTGGTCGTTTTTAGTGGGAGGAGCATGAGACTTAGCGAATCAGAGTGAGTGACAGCAAAACGGAGGCGGGGACACCACAGGAAGCTCTCAGGACATCCAATCATATTCACTGATACAAATCCTGTGGAATTTTTTAGGGCTGCACAATATATACAAATTCAAGCGATATAATCAAGTTAATGAGGTATCAGTGCTATTGGGTTCAGAGTGAAGCACGTCATTCACACACGTGCAGCTCATGATAGTGTTTCAGAGCCTGGTTTCCGGTGAATCCTGAAGTTTGTGAGCGTGTGAATGAACAACTGAACTCTGAAACCGGCAGCACATTTATTTATATATTTGCCAGCGACCTGTCAAAATAAAAGTTTGATGATATACCATTTGAAAATGGAGAAATTAAGATGCACATATTAGTAATTTTACAGTAAAATAACACATTTTATTACTAATTTATAAAAAAACAATAGTATTATTACAATATATTTCCTTTTTAATATATTTAATAATAATATATAGTAATATAATATATAAATAGTGCTGTTTGTTTATATAATATATGTGTTGTTTATATATTATTACATTTATATAGAGAGTATGTGCGTATGTGTATAAATGTACTCACACACATACAATATAAGTGTGTACATATATATGTACACACTTATATTATATAAACAAAGTTTTATATTTGATGGGATTAATCATTTTGACAACCCTAATAAATAAAATATAAATATAAATATAATAAATGTATAATATAAATAATAAATTTATAATATAAAATAAAATAAAGTATAATATAATATATACCGTATATATATATATATATATATTATTATTAATGTTTATTATTATATTTATGTAACCTATGAAAACTAAATGTTTACTTCTTGTAAAAAGTAAATCCAAGTATAAACAACCGATTTTTTCTCTCTCAAATAATTCAGCCTTAAACAGAAATCTTAAATATTATTTAATAAAACATATTAAAATATTATTAATTAATTACTCAACCTAATTTTATTTTTATTTTTTAAATTTCTATGCAAATGTACTTCCCAAAACAAAATCACCCCAATCATTCTAAAACGATTTATTCTTTCCCAAATCGAGCGATTCAAGTGAAATGAAACTTATTTTTTCCCACATTTTCCCCCCAATATCGTGCAGCCCTATTTACAATTAAATAGTCGCTATCAAAATGAAATCTTGCAGTATTCTGTTACCGGATGCCTGACGCATATATAAGCATGCGTGTAGAGCTGTTGGTGTGTGCGCCTGCGTCTCGCGTGGGATGGGCTTACTGGTGCCTCTAGAGGCCGCTGGAGGAATTGCATTTCAGGAGAGTAGAGTTCGGGATCGGGAGCGTCGTCAGGGAGACGCACCACAACACACGGCCCCTCCCACCCCTCCTCCGGCTGGGACAAGGGACGGGGGGGGGGGGGGGGGGGGCGACAACAGACAGAGAACAAAATCATAAACAAATCAAACACAGACACAAACTACTGTACTGGTGACACATAAACACACACAGGAACAGACTAATATTGACTGAACATAAACTGAAGACGAAATCAACACTACCCTTTAAAAGCTTGTTTATAGAGACACTCAACTAAAAGTCAGTGATTGGCTGAGAATTAGAGTCACATGAAATCAAAACTGACTTTCTTAATTTATGTTTCTGGTTCCTGCTTGTTGTGAATGACTCATCTGTGATGTTATTAAACTGAAATAATCTTTTATCAAAATGTCTTGTAGTTTTGAACCTCTTGGACTGGTTTGCACTTGCCCACTTTCCACAAATACAATCAATCTGTAATTGATAAAGTGAAGTCTGCCATACATTTATTCCACTGCATATCCTGTTTGCATCAATGCATTTGGACGTGTGTGTGTGTGTGTGTGTGTGTGTGTGCGCGTGCGCGAGTGTGTGAGTGAGTGCGTGTGTGCGCCTGTGTGTGTGCCTGAGTGTTTGTGCATGTGTGTTTGTGCGTGAGTGTGTGTGCGTGTGTGTGTGCGTGTGCGTGTGTGTGCCTGTGTGTGTGCGTGTGTGTGTGCCTGTGTGTGTGCGTGTGTGTGCGTGTGCCTGTGTGTGTGTGTGTGTGCCTGTGTGTGTGCGTGTGTGAGTGCGTGTGTGTGTATGCGTGTGTATGTGTGTCTGCGTGCGTGTGTGTGTGCGTGCGTGCGTGTGTGTGTGTGTGTGTGTGTGCGTGTGTGCGCGTGTCTGCGTGCGTGTGTGTGTGCGCGTGTGCGTGTCTGCGTGTGAGACTGCGTGTGTGTCTGCGTGTGTGTCTGTGTGCGTGTGTGAGTGCGTGTGCGCACGTGCTTGAGTGAGTGTGTGTGTATGTGTGTGCGTATGAGTGTGTGTGTTTGTGTGTGTGCGTGAGTGTATGTGTGTGCGCATGTATGTGTGTGTGTGTGTGAGTGTGTGTGTTTGTGCGTACACGTGTGTGTGCACGTGTGTGTGCTTGTGTATGTGTGTGCGTATGAGTGTATGAGTGTGTATGTGTGTGTGTGTGTGTGTGTGTGTGTGTGCGTGACTGCGCGCGTGTGTGTGTGTGTGTGTGTTTGTGTGTATGCGTGAGTGTGTGTGTGCGTGAGTGCGTGCGCGTGTGTGTGTGTTTGTGTGTGCGTGTGTGTGTGTGTGTGTGTGTGTGTGTGAGTGCGTGTGTGTGTGTGTGTGTGTGTGTGTGTGTGTGTGCGTGAGTGCACGTGTATGTGCGTGTGTGCGAGTGCATGTGTGTGTGTGTGTGTGTGTGCGTGACTGCGCGCGCGTGTGTGTGTGGGTGTGTGTTTGTGTGTATGCGTGAGTGTGTGTGTGTGTATGCGTGAGTGTGTGTGTGTGTGCGTGAGTGCGTGCGCGTGTGTGTGTGTGTTTGTGTGTGCGTGTGTGTGTGTGAGTGTGTGTGAGTACGTGTGTGTGTGTGAGTGCACGTGTATGTGCGTGTGTGCGTGACTGCGCACGTGTGTGTGTGTGTGTGTGTGAGTGCATGTGTGTGTGCGTGTGTGCGTGACTGCGCGCGCGTGTGTGTGTGTTTGTGTGTATGCATGAGTGTGTGTGTGTATGCGTGAGTGTGTGTGTGTGTGTGCGTGAGTGCGTGTGTGTGTTTGTGCGTGTGCGTGTGTGTGTGTGTGTGTGTGTGTGTGTGTGTGTCTGACCTGTTTGTCGGCGCGGTCGGCTATGCTGTACACCAGAGGAGGGATGGACCCTTCCGGCTTCTTCCCGACGCTGCTGCGGAAGTGTTCGCTGGCCGGGAGACAGCTGACACACACACACAGATACAGTTTAATGGGCAGAAGCTCTGAGCCCACGGGATGGCAGTGAGTGTGTCAGAGCTGGATGACTTACAGTCTGTGAGTGTGTGGCTATTGTTAGTTTTGAAAGTGTGCTGTTAGGTAACTTGTAGTTTTGTGCAAGTCATATGTTCGCAGATAGAAAATATGTAGACATGTGTGGTTATTTGCAAGTGTGCATGTGTTGATAATTTGTGTTGTTGTGTGTTGTTGTGTTACCTGGCAGGTAACTTGTAAATGTAGCTGCAACCATCTTCAGTCCATATCACGACTTTATCAGCAGCGATGAACTCTCCTCCGGCCCACGACTGATTGTTCTCGCTCGGGACCGAACACAGCAGGGAGAAATCCCCCGCATCAAACACCTAGAGCACACAACAGTCCAACTCAAACACAACACACACACACACAATCATGTGGAGCTCAGACTCACAATCCCACAGCGCTCATAACTGCGGTTCTCATGGACATACGGAAGCGGGGAAAAAATTCTGTATTATGAATTTTTAAGGCCAGACAGGGAGTTTTTGTTGAGGTCAGTTTGTAGAGAAAGACACGCCTGCACACATATCAATCGCGCATACCTATAGACTAAACACAATTCGATTTTTGAGACATAAGTGTTCATTGAATCGATTGTAAAATAAATTTTCCATGTCTAAAGACGTTTCCATTTTCAACACCAAATACAGGTGAAACTCGAAAAATTAGAATATGGTGCAAAAGTTAATTTATTTCAGTAATTCAACTTAAAAGGTGAAACTAATATATTATATAGACTCATTACATGCAAAGTGAGATATTTCAAGCCTTTATTTGTTATAATTGTGATGATTATGGCTTACAGCTTATGAAAACCCCAAAGTCAAAATTAGAATATTGTGCAAAGGTTTTCATATCTGTAAGCCATAATCATCACAATTATAACAAATAAAGGCTTGAAATATCTCACTTTGCATGTAATGAGTCTATATAATATATTAGTTTCACCTTTTAAGTTGAATTAGTGAAATAAATGAACTTTTGCACCATATTCTAATTTTTCAAGTTTCACCAAATATAGATTTACCAATTATTATAATTTCTATTTTTGCTGGTTAATTATGAACAATGGGTTAAATTGGGGGGGGCTCCATTAAGGCTCCTCCCCCTAACCACATGTGATCTCACTCCAAGCTTTTGATAAAACTTGAGAACCCTGGTTGGCAGTAATATTGATTTTTTGATACATATTGATACTAAAATATCTGAAACTCTTCCGCAGAATAGATACAAAGATACCAGCTGTGTGTTCTCGCTCTCTAATCTCTCCGACAGCGAGTCACACACAACCCTTTACATAAAGTATATTTGCTATATAAAACAGTATAATGGGTCTGTGCGTCAGGTCTTAAAGTGACAGTAGCCTAATATACCGGCTGCCAAATTATGAGATGCTATTAAAAATATCTATATGGTATTATTCCCCTAAGGTATCGGTGTCCAAATTGTGGCCAGTGAAAATGCTGAGTGGCTAGTAACTTTGGAAAACCACTCGCCACAGTGGCTGGTGAGCAAAAAAGTGAATGTCAAGCATGTCATTTTGTGTACGTTGATGTTTGTTTTCTACCTTGAGTCTGTGAAATGAAAAAATGAAATGACTAACTTTATTCTAGAGCTGCTGTAAAGCCAAAACAATCTCTGTTACTGTAATTTCGTATTATCACTGTATAGCTGCTTTGAAACAGTCCGTATAGTTAAAAGCGCTGTATAAATGGAGCTGGCTCGACTTACCCTCCAGTACTTGGAGCACACCACCAGCAGCGAGAGCTGAGTGAAGGTGCAGAAGGAGATGCTCTGGCAGCCCTGGCAATAGATGGGCTTCGACTCCTCCTCAAACACGGGGTCCAGATCCTGATGAACACACACATGTCTTTTACAGCTGGACACACTGCGTTTCCTCGGTGTATGAAACATGAATTCTGCCCATCTACACAGGATTCGGGCTGGGCATCGATTCAGACGTGCCAATTCGATTCGATTTCAATTCGATTCTCGATTCGACTCAATGAATGTGTTGTTGTGTGCTGTTGTGTGTTTTTGTGTGCTGTTGTGTGTTTTTGTGTGCTGTTGTGTGTTGTTGTGTGGTGTGCTGTTGTGTGTTGTTGTGTGGTGTGCTGTTGTGTGTTGTTGTTGTGTACTGTTGTGTTGTTGTGTGTTGTTGTGTGTTGTTGTGTGTTGTTGTTTGTTGTGTGGTGTGCTGTTGTGTGGTGTGCTGTTGTGTGTTGTTGTTGTGTACTGTTGTGTGCTGTTGTGTGTTGTTGTGTGTTGTTGTGTGGTGTGCTGTTGTATGTTGTTGTGTGCTGTTGTGTGGTGTGCTGTTGTGTGTTGTGTTGTTGTGTGCTGTTGTGTGGTGTGCTGTTGTGTGTTGTGTTGTTGTGTGCTGTTGTGTGTTGTGCTGTTGTGTGTTGTTGTGGTGTACTGTTGTGTTGTTGTGTGTTGTTATGTATTGTGTGTTGTCGTGTGCTGATGTGTGTTGTTGTGTGTTGTTATGTATTGTGTGCTGTTGTGTGTTGTTGTGTGGTGTGCTGTTGTGTTGTTGTTGTGTGTTGTTATGTGCTGTTGTGTGTTGTTATGTATTGTGTGTTGTTGTGTGTTGTTGTTGTGTGCTGTTGTGTTGTTGTTGTGTGTTGTTATGTGCTGTTGTGTGTTGTTATGTGTATAGATTTAATACAAATCCTATATTTTTTTTAAAGAACAGTGCACATAAGTTTACAAGTGGTTCATTAATAAAAAGAAATTAAGAGCCACAAACTCTCTTTATTTGAGGTACATTAAAACAGAACCCAACTCTATATTTCAAATGCATTCACTGAATAGACAGGGTTTTGATGCTAGATGAGAAATTGCCCAGCTCTACTCAGGATGGGTGTTTATTGACATGTACGGCTGACTTGAAGTGTTCACCTGCATTCTGCTGACGTCAGCGGTGATGATCCACACCTTGAGGATACCAGTGACAGACACGGCCACCACTGTGTCCTCTGGAACACACACACACGTTTGTGTCACTATATTAGTGGGGGCATTCCATAGACCTTCATTGATTTCAGCCCAACCAGATTTAAATAAAAGTATGTTTTGGCCGATTTATGAGGCTCTTTAACTAGTAAGAACCAGCCAAATGTCCTCACTACTCGGTTCTCATAATATTTGACTATATAAGTGAGGACATTTGGCCCTCACATGTACAGACAAACCAGTACACTCACACACACACACACACACTCAGGGCTGGGATAAACGATTACTTTTTAAACGATTAATCTAGCGATTATTTTTTCGATGCATCGATTAATCTAACCGATTAATCTATTCATTTTCCAGTCCGATTCGATTCGATTTCGATTCGGTTATCGATTATCTCCCCATTAATTGACTAATAGCAATTTATACATGTTGATTTACATATCTGAATGAAAAAACATGAATTCCTTAACAATGCAATATATGTTTATTGCTCTTAAAATTCCAAAATAAAAGACTATACAAGTGCAAAGTAATGCATTCTTAGTCAGAGGTAGCATTCAATAAAGCCTTGAAAACACATAGGCCTAGCTTACTGAAAAAAGTGCATCTTGTAATTCTTCTTTAAGATGAAAATAA
>JARWKJ010000014.1:39638982-39668982 GCA_029959095.1 Rhinichthys osculus
CAGTCGCTTGTCTCCCCCTACTGGTGTAACGATGTAATTAATACAATCTTAATTTGAAGCATCAAGTTACTTTCTAAAGGTGATTTACTCTATTTCGATCTCTACTGTACACATCAGTGTTTATATCTGAACTATAATCTTTTATTCCAGTGCTTCTGTGATCATATGAATGATTGTAAGACAGAAATAATGAAACTGTGTGGTTGAAAAGGCTGTTTGTGAAGCTGTTTCATATCTCTAAAAAATAGACAGAGGAGAATCACTGTGATTTAGGAATGAGATCGTGTGGGTGTTTGAATTGAGATCACGATCTTTTAAAGTCCCACTCCGCTCATATTTTGAGCTATTTTTAAACATTCCCAGTGGTCTTTAAATTATGATTATGCCATTTTTAGCCAAAATCACAAAACCTGTGCCATTTTCTGGGACCTCGCTTCAGCAGAGCGGCAGTAGCTCATTAGCAATTCGCCTCTGCGTTGTGGGCGGAGCCGTTGGCACGGAGACGCCCCTCCCCCTGCCCGTTGCTGAGAGCTCTGTCTCTCCCGCTAGCTTACACCCCCAATACCGGTGGGGCAACAGTATTATATACACGTTAATTATTATTATCCGAAGTTAATCAAAGTTATCACCGATCACCGATCATTATTTCACTCCAAGACGTCGCGTGTGGAGACGCCCAGTGGAGTTACTACGTCACAACTCCAGTCTGTTTTAGCTGGCATTTTAGCGTCTGCTACTGATTCACAGCCATTTGAATGTAGAAATACTCAGAAATACAACTTTGAGCTGATTTTTCTCAAGATATGTCCTCTAACATCAGAAAAATGCCACAAGAACATGTTAACACCTAGAAAAACATTATTTTCATCGGAGTGGGTCTTTAACGTTTAATCGTGCAGCTCTAAGCGTTTATTAACCCTCATGACGTCTAAACCAGAATGACTTTCTTTATTCCATAGAACATAATAAAAAAAGATCTTAGGAAGAACGTCCGAGCTTCTGTTTTCACCTTTACTTTCATTGTGTGGAAGAAAGAGTCATCCAGGGGCCGGTTTCACAAATACCTCTTTTCCACCAAGGCAGAGCTGGTGCTGGTTCGGAGCCAGAGCCTAGTTTCAATTCGGTTCTTTGTTTTTCCACACACAAAGCACCAGCTCCGAACCAGGAAAAGTGGTTCTTAAGTAGCACCAAATCATTGCTGGTCTAGAACAGAGCCAAGTAAGAACCGCTTGCGTCAGGGGCTGGGGGCGGGGTTACCGTGACCAACAAGACGAATAGAAACTTGTGACCGCCATTTTTAAATAGCAGCTAGTCGAGCTAATAGCAGCTTTATTATAATATCTGTCTATGTAAGTTACGGCGAGCTGCACAAACGCGTTGGATTCCGATGTATTTTTGCAAACCCATGAGCATCCATAGTAATGCAACGTCCGTTATTGTTGATGGCTTGTTCGAGATGCATCGGAGCGGCGGGAGTGTTTGGAGATCATACGACTCCTTGTGCTTTTGGATCGCTTTTGCAGTGCTTTGATGTCATGCGGCGATCGATCTGCGAGAAGCCAATGCATCTCGAACAAGCCTGGCGTGTTTGTGTTTGGTGCTACCGCACTAGCGTTGCTGGGCAACATGAGACGTATGCAGTGACGAAAGATCAGGCTCTGTTGTGGCTCTCTAGCCGGTGGAAAGGCAAACCGGTTCTTAGTAAGCTTGTCAGTCGAACCAACTCCGAACCAGCTCTGGCTCTGGCTCTGAACCAGCACCCGGTTCTTGTTGGTGGAAAAGGGGTAAAAGAGAGGCTTCGACTACGGCTTAGATATAGTAGATAGTCAGACTTCAGATAGACGTCTACATCACACCGTTGCACAAAGCACTGAAGACTCAGACTATCTGAAGTAGGACTACACTGCAGTGCATTCTGGGTAAAATAAGACACTTTTCAAAACAAAAAACATGGCGGATGGAGTAAGCGCATTCAGCCGCTCAGTGCAGTTTACCCCAGCGGGAGATGTGTGTGTGTTGGAGGAGTGTAACAGTCACAAGGACATTTTACTGGGAGATTTAGCGGAGAATGTAGAAACAAGAAGAAATGTTTCATTTGGACAAAGATCGACAGTTAACAGCGTTAATCCGACCGCTGAGCGGAGCGTTACAGACGTACAGAAAAGATACAAGAACACGTACAAGATGCCAAAAAAGAAATATTTAAGAGGAAACATCCAAAAACAGGAGGAGGACCCCGAGAGAAACTTAAAGACACTGAAATGGTGATGAATATATATATATGTGGACCGTCGCCTGTGTTTTCTTTCGGCTGTTTGTAGTGTAACTGATTGTTACTGCTGGTTGCCATGGTAACAGAGTCTTAGACCTGAGTTAGCCTGGGGGAAAGGTGTCTAATTTTATTGGTCTAAATTAAGTCAGTCTTTATCTTTGTGAAACAGTCAAACTTGCATTAAGCTAGACTAAGAGCTAATTATAGACTTGTCTAACACTATAGACCGGTCTAAAATAGCTTTGTGAAACCGGCCCAGGTTTGGAACGACACGAGGGCGAGTAATCGATCACAAAATGTCTCTTTTTGTGTGCGTGCGTGACCTCGCGGTGACCTCTCACCTCCAGCTCTGAGGTCATGTCCCAGATGCAGATCTGTCCGTCATGGCAGCCGGTGATGATGGTGGCCAGATCGTCCATCACCAGCAGGCTGGAGATACAGTGGGTGGGAGCATTGCGGCCCCACAGAACTATGGGTAATACCAGACTGTTTCCTGACATGTTCTCTGCGATGCTGCAAAAGAAAACAGTGATCAGACACAGCCAATACATCTTCTTTCTTTCTTTCTTTCTTTCTAACTATTCTTTCTTTCTTTCCAACTATTCTTTCTTTCTTTCTTTCTTTCTTTCCAACTATTCTTTCTTTCTTTCCAACTATTCTTTCTTTCCAACCATTCTTTCTAACTATTCTTTCTTTCTAACTATTCTTTCTTTCTTTCCAACTATTCTTTCTTTCTTTCCAACTATTCTTTCTTTCTTTCCAACTATTCTTTCTTTCTTTCCAACTATTCTTTCTTTCTTTCCAACTATTCTTTCTTTCCAACCATTCTTTCTTTCTTTCTAACTATTCTTTCTTTCTTTCCAACTATTCTTTCTTTCTTTCTTTCCAACTATTCTTTCTTTCTTTCTAACTTTTCTTTCTTTCTTTCTAACTACACTTTCTTTCTTTCTAACTACACTTTCTTTCTTTCTAACTATTCTGTCTTTCTATCTTTCTAACTATTCTTTCTTTCTTTCCAACTATTCTTTCTAACTATTCTTTCTTTCTAACTATTCTTTCTTTCTTTCTAACTTTTCTTTCTTTCTTTCTTTCTTTCTTTCTTTCTTTCTTTCTTTCTTTCTTTCTTTCTTTCTAACTATTCTTTCTTTCTTTCTAACTATTCTTTCTTTCTTTCTAACTTTTCTTTCTTTCTTTCTAACTTTTCTTTCTTTCTTTCTTTCTAATTTTTCTTTCTTTCTAACTTTTCTTTCTTTCTTTCTAACTTTTCTTTCTTTCTTTTTTCTTTCTAACTATTCTTTCTTTCTTTCCAACTTTTCTTTCTTTGTTTCTAACTAATCTTTCTTTCTTTTTTCTTTCTAACTAATCTTTCTTTCTTTCTTTCTTTCTTTCTTTCTTTCTTCCTTTCTAACTAATCTTTCTTTTTTTTTCAAACTTTAAACTATTCAAAACTTTAAACTACTTTAAACTTCTTCAAACTTTCTGGTCCAAACTTTTACAAGCCAAGTTAAAGTTTGTCTCGACTAACTTTTTAATCTCGAAAAACACACAAGAAAGGAACTACTAGAGAACGAAGCCCAGGTGAAAATAAAAGGCCTGGTCAAACTAAGAGGAGTAGAAATTAAAATTATCAAAATAATTATTTTAATATATAATATCATTGTTTTATAAGTCCTATTACTTTAACAATAAAACTTCATAAACAACATCTTTTAACAATTTTTTTTTTTTTACAACAATACATTTTAAAAAGATATATCAATTTATATAAACTCTTTCAGTTAATAAAAGTGATAATTTAAAGCAGGATAATCCAGAATAGGCTTTATAGTCAATGCATTCTTACAAAAATTACATACTTTTCAATAAATTATAGCAGGCAACAGTTTTATTCAAACATTTAATGAAGGACACTTAAAAAGAAATAGTAGATTTTCTGTCAAATATCAAACTGAAAGAGTTTATATAATTGCTATGTCTTTGTAAAATGTTGTAAAGAAAATGTTTCATTTATAATGGGTTTCTGATATTTATGATAAAATAACTTATTTATGACACTCATTGGATATGTTTGGACTGGAGTAGCACACTACTAGCATACTATTAACACTATTCCTGCAGTATGAGCATGTAATACAACGTCAGTATAGAAATACTATAGAGTAAACGACATATAAGGACAGAGAGCATGTTTCTAACTAGAGCAAACGAACAGATCATTAGAGTTTCACTGGGATTCAGTCATGATTGACAAACATCACAGATTAACCTCAAACTGACATTAAAATCAATATCCATCACTTAAACAGTTGCCAAGTTCGCATGAATGATGATGGGTTCAACAGACAATAACATCTGTCCACTATGTGATATTAAATTGGGGTACAATTGTAGATTGAACTGGTAATTAAAATCACACCAGAATAAAATCGAAGCAGAATTCAGACACAGTGTGCTTGTTATGTAACGTTATGCTACTATTGAACACTTAAATAAGTGCTAGCTAGTCCAATAAAACACGACAAAACAAGCTTTTAACATTCACCATGACTGCTAGTTTCTGCTTTCATTATGGAAATGAAACCAGATTTATTCAGATATACATACCGTAACCCAAGATCATTTGTATAATATAAGCGATATTTAAAAGACAAGAAACTGTTTTATAAAACATTTCAGAGTTAAAAGACAGCATTGTTCAATGAACACAGATTTACTTCAATTGTTCTGTCCAATATTGCAATATATAATGCAGATCATTAAAAATGTTCTCAACATTACTGAATTAAAACACACACACACACGTATATAAAACTGACTCGCTTTACCTGACATGCTTGCGTCTCCTCAAATTAAACCTGAGTCGGCGAAACACGTGTTTAATTTTCACTACATGAACCAACTTCATCCTGAAACTATTCCTCTGCCGATTTAGAAAGAATAATGTGTTTTCCTGACGCTGCCGTCGCTCTCGGTCTGTCTGACACACACTCACAACAGCAGACGAATCAAACCAAACCCTCTCAAAGTAATCAATGAACGGCACAACACAACCAATGAATACACAAGCTTTCTGATCCTTCTGAAACTCAACAACACAACAGAACATCACTAGACTAATGTACTGAGATATCAGCCAAACATCAGCTGAGTTTAAGATTATATGGATTTAACAGCAGTGTGTCTCTTCTTAAATCTGTCTCATCAGCATCTGTTTTTAAACACTTTTAGTGAAATTTGAGTAAAATATCACATACCATGATATAATGGTTTTTAACATATGACCTGTCGTACACAATAAAGCCCTTATAAAGGTGATGACTATAATAATAAACAAAACAAACTGCTGCTAAGAATGCAAATCCATTATAAAAACATATAAAATATGACCATTTCCCAGAAAAACAAATTCTGATAAGTGACATTAATATCATGGGCTGCTATAATCACATCTATCATAAAAGTTTGTAAACATAAATGTGTGTGTGTGTACACATACATTTATATATATATATATATATATATATATACCGATATATATATATATATATATATATATACACACACACACACACACACATAATTACTGTATGGATCAAAGATGCATTGTGGGACTATCCAATGTTGGACTGACCAATCAATGGCAGATTAGGAAACATGTTTCAAAACAATCATTACTGTTGGAAATTGCTATTCTAATTAGTGGCACAGAAATGACACGTAATATTTTAATAAAGAGTTTAAAATTAAACCATATGTTCATGTATGTCAGCACACTGACCATCAGCTGCGTATATTATTCATTTATTTGAATTGAAATCACCTGACTGTAAATTTGGATCTGCAAATAAACGTCATACATGTTTATGCTGTACGTGTATATTCTGTGTGTACAGTGTGTTTGAAGATGTATTAGTATAAAAACACGAATATGTGTAGCTAGCTATATGTTTGTGTATGATATATGTTTGTGTAGTGTTTGTGGACATACATATGGATTATGTTCTCTTCATTGTGTGTTCATTGTGCATATAAATGAACTGTAAATGATGTCAGTGTGTATGTTTGTGTAGACATGTCGTGTGTATATTGACCTCTGGCCCGTTCATCAGTGTGTTTATCATCATTATTATACGACAGCGCGTCACTATCAGTGTCCGGTTGTGTGATGAATTGAATGTCGGTGTGTGTTTTACTCACCGGAGCAGGACTTTATCGTCTCATGTTCGTTATGTCGTTTATTTTATGAAAATATCGCAGCGACGAGCGTTGATTCCGCAGCGGCTCGCTGATCAGCTGACAGGAGCACGCTCGTGCGTGATTGCGTCACGCGGTGACGTCACGGCCTCCGCCGTGTCTGTTTGCTACAGGAAGACTTCACTTTGTTTACACTAGCGCGAAACTGAGAAACGACGAAATTATTGTGTGTCTCTAGTGTAGTCTACACATTTAACAGCGTATTATAATACTGTAAACATTAGAATATGTTTAAATCAGAATACTTATTATTCATACATATTTTCATGAATATTTTTGCAGAATTTTAAGGAAATACATTCGGTTTCATACAGAGAAAAATGTTGTATATTTTGTGAAACATCCAAGTTACATCTGAAACAGATTTGTGTCACAGGTAATCATTTATAAGATGAAGAATAAATGCGAAATATTAGATCAAATGATGACAGAATCTCATTCATATGAAGAATTTGTAAATAAAGAGATAATATGTTTATATTAATCATTTAAAAATATTTAGTAGGCCTGCAAATGCAAACAAACATCAAAAAGTTACAACAAAGATAACAGCGTTCTTGTAGGTTTTTAGATTTACCGAGAGTAATTTTGACTGTTGAGTTAAAAGACCCTGCAGGAGGCGCAAGTACATCATTAAACACCTGACATGGTAAGTTTCAAGGTTTTTTCCAAATTAATTGAGTGTGCAAAAGCTTTTGAACATCACATTGCAATATTACTAGCTATATAGCCTAGCACTATAGGCTATATAAAAAATAAATAAATATAAAAAACTCCCCATTTGCGAACAAATTCGCGCCAATTCGAGATCGAGATCCTTGCAGTAGTTCTGCATTTCCACTGCAGTTGAACCTGGAGAAAATTCCGCAAGACTACAGTGTCAGTCCTGTTTGGAGAGCTACTGCTCTGTTTATACGTTTGTTTAGTTTTGAGAGTGACAACCAGGGGCCTGGGGCCTGTTCTTCGTACGTCGCTAACTCAGTTAGCTGGATTTGATTGTTGGCGATTTGGCATGATCTTGGATTGTTTGGTTCTTCGACGCTCATCCTGGACTTGCTGTCATAGCAACAGGTGTGCCAGCTTGAACCTGCTCGCGAGCGGCTTATTTCATGTTAACAGGATTAGATCGCGGCTTCATAAGCGGAGGTGATACGGGAAGTCCATAGCGCAGCGCGATAGTGTATTTTTTGAGAGATATAATTTTTCTCATGACTCGTGAGGATGTCGTTTACATCACTAATTTGTTGGAAACGCATAAATGTTCGACTCGTCGGAGTCCGGCTTTAATAGCAGGCAAGTCACTATTGCGATTCTTATCCAGATTCAACTGCCTTTTTGAAATTTGATATAATACTAAGATTAGTATTATTTAAAATTTGATATAATACTAAGATTAGTATTATATAAAATTTTAAAAAGGCAGTTGACTGACTAAAATCTCTTAGATGGTGTGTGACTATCACAAATATGGATCTGTGCATGACTCAAGAATTTTCAGAGATTTATGCACATTATTTGAACATGGTAAGGAAAAATATAAATATCAAGCTCACTGTATTACATAGGCCGACATGCTTATCCTAACAGAACTGAATTTTTCCATTAAACAGGTGATTACAACAGGATCCTGCTTGGAGACAGGTGTTTTATGACCCCGTTCCCTGACCCAAACCCCAGACCAGTTGCAATGCAGCTCTAGCCAGGACAAGGGCACATTATGAAGTGAACTTTAGCCAACTACAGTGTCTGAAAAGTCTGAGGGTTGCACCTGACAGGACCTGTGACATGGGTCATATTACACAACATTGCACCATCAGAAAAAATATAAAACATTTCATTAAATGTTTAATACAAGACAAGACAAAAATGCTTAGTTCCTTGATTTTTATTTTAATTGTTCTTTGTAAAGAAAAGCCAGTGATCAAGTTATCTTTTGCCTGCAAATAATATATATTGTACTCTGTGTGAAATAATATATTAGCACTTACTCTGAAGTTCCTATGAAGCAACTCTATCTCTAGTGCCAGGTTTTTTTTTTTTTTTTTTTTTAAGTTGTCAAGTATTTTTAAAATACTCTGTTTTCTAGGGGTAGGGGTACACCTGTCAAACACATGGCTCATGCATCAAAAATTAAAAGGAAAAAAGTACAACACTGCCCACCTCTGCATCACTGCTCTTCTGTAGATGTGGACTCCTGCAACTCATATTAGAAATAATAGGTACTCAAGTGTAAATTAAGTAAAGTTATTTATGCACTTAAAGATACCTGAGAGGGTTTCTTCACTGTCCTGTGCATTGGGGGAAAATGGCCATTACAAAGTGTTTAGCTACTTTCTTCCCTTTTGATGTAACATTAGAAAAAGTCCACTTACTGCATATACTTGGGAACACATACAAGTGTTGGTATTGTTTAATACTGCACAAAAGAGGAAAACACAATTTCATTACAATGAAGTACACTGGGGGGAAATGTGATCAATAACTCAAGGCAACATATATTTTTTACATTAACTATGTAGTTTCACAGTCACTCATGACTCACTTTCACAAGTCAAAGCAATTCATTGCTACTCAAGGTTTAACAGCTGATATGACTGGACAGCCATTTGGATTATAGGCCTACTTAATTTAATGCAGCAACAAATTATTTTACAGTGTAGGATCATTTAAAGTTCATTTCCCAGCAGTGAAGGTGTTCTGCTCCTGGCCTCTGGCTGTGGGTCTGAGGAAGAGCTGAACCCAGGGATGCCCTCCACAAGGTTCACACTCAACCCAAGGGTCAGCTCTTCTGCCTGGGTATAATGTGGGGGTGCAGGACCACCACCTGTTTGTTTGTTTTTTCGTTGTTTTTTTCTCAGCCTTTTTCTTGGTTGCTTTTATAACAGGCAAACATTTATTAACAGTGCCTTTTTAAAAGAGATTAGTTAGTAGGCTACAAATTACTATTATGTAGAATATTCTAGTACTTCACTTTTACTTGTTCCCATGTTGTAGTAGTGGGTGGTGACTCTGACATTACAATGAACAAAGTTATTAATTATTAAGAAATTATTAAAATATAAAAATATATACTGTAATAAGTGATAAAAACATCTAACTACAAACTTAATTTGTCTGCTACGTTTTGCCAGCCCTCTCTCTTGGCTTTTGCACACTTTAAGGTGTTCCCTGGCGTTTTAATTAAGTTTTCAAATTCTGCATATCCTTCAAGCAATAACTCTTGCTCTTCTGTGGAGAAAAAAACTGAGCGCGCTCTTTGGCCACGGTGAGCAGCCAATAGCAGCGTTGCTGATCAATGTTTCTATTATCGATACATATCCCCTTTTAACCCAGCGCATGAACGCGCAGTTATCTCAGATAACTCAATCCAGCGATACTAATCATAAACAACAGGTGTGTTCGAAAAAAAAATTCTTCATGCCTTAAAATATCTTGAATGTAACTCCACACGCGGTTCTATGAATATGCAAATGAGCCCCGCCTCCACTCACTCACAGCAGCTCAGGCTACGTCCACATTAATCCGGATACATTTGAAAACGGCGTTTTCGTTTAAAAACGCTCTCCGTCCAGGCGTCCACACTAGCGTTTTCCGACGTTTCGGTGTGGATGAGAAACTTCTAAATTCACCTTACTGCACATGCGTGAAACCTCACAAATGCTCACTGAGATGATACAGATGGAAAAATAAATAATAAAGTTATCGTGCAATTCTTCTAACAGGATAATTTTATTTAGCAAAATATCTCACCATCACTGATGCGTCCAGGTCGCACTCAGTCACATATGTTTGGTCTAAAACGCAACTGCTCGATCTCCTGTATTGCCGCAGGACAGCAGATGTGAGTATATTATCTGTCATCTGTGCAGGACTGTGATATGAAGAGTGTGCAAAGTAACATATTTTAGCAACAGTGTAAAAGTGAATAGCACATAACAGGCACTATACCGGTAAACATGAATATCTATTTTGTACAACATGGATCACATGACTAAACTTACGTCATCGTTTTCAAATACCTCCGGCTTCACAGTCCACACTACAACGTGAAAACGGCGTTTTCAAATTTATCCGCTTTGGAGAGCGTTTTCCAAAAGCTACGTTTTCATTGACTTAAAGGTCCAGTGTGTGATTTTTAGCGACATCTAGCGGTTCGGTTGCGAGTTTACACTAAGGGCTCAGCCCACCGCTCACCCCTCCCTTTCGAAGAAGCTACGGTGGCTAAAACGGGACAAACATCGTAGTCTGAGACAGCAGAGAATAGCCAGCGTAAACCAAGTTTCTGTACCACAGTCCATTATAAACCACATCATGGATAAAGTTTCAGGTGAGGATCAAGGGTCTTACCAACTAACAAAAAAAGGTCCCCAGAACGTCCCCTAAATGGCCTGTGCGAACGTCCCCGTGTAGGGTCCGCTTGATGTCCTGCGGACCTTCGCGAAGACGTCCTCCGGACGTTCAAGAGGACGTTCCCAGGACCACCAGCGGCCATTCGGGACGTTTATGGGACTTTCACGTTTAGTCCCCTGAATATAATTTTATTTAATTTTACTTCTGGCTAACCAAAGAAAACAGACACGGTGTAAGGAACAAAGTAAATTATTTATTGAAACAATTGTAAAGGTGCTATTTCCGTGTGTGTGTGTGTCTTCAAATGCGCTGGCAGCTGTGTGTGTGTGTTTCTCGTCAGCTGTGGGATTAATCCGATGGCAATTCTCCCCCTTTGGCATCTACCTAAAACAACAAAATTAACATATTCAGTAGTATTATGATTTTATATGTTTTTATATCCATATGTGAAATATAACGTCTCATTTCAGCTTAACATATAGCTGCTAACGTTAGCTTCGTAGTGTTACCATAACGGTTATCAGCGGTACATTGCGGACAACTTCAGCAAACGTTTTAAAAGGTAACATTTTCATATAATTTAAAGATGGACAGTGGTTATGGTAACTAATGTATAATAATCTAAAAATTAAAAATACCTTTTAGACAGACGAAAGAGAAAACACAAGGCGGCGTCTGAGGAGGACCGTTAACTGTCTCACACTACGCAGCTGAGCGTTGCCATGGATACAAACCATAGACTGTGATACAAACCGCGTTACCATAAGGAATGACGTCACTCGCTTAGGTGCATTTGATCCTATGATTTGATCGTCACCTGCTTGTTTCTCCAATTTTTTTTGTTGTTATTTGCATCTGCATGTGCTATCAGTCTTAAGTGCAATAAGTAGAACAGTATTTTTCCTGAAATAAATTGTTTTTAATAAAACCAGTCACCTTCGCCTGACCAACAGTTTGACAGGTAAATGTTTAGGATACTTTTATTAGTCTTACCTGTGTTATTTTCCATTCTTCACGTTTTCCTTGGCTGCATTCATCATTTGAAGTCGATGCATGATTCTTTTAGAGCTCCTGGAACCTCTTCGTGCATGTGGAATAGGCTAGCCTTTATAAATTGTAGCTCATATTCAACTGAATCAATCATGTTTTGATGTTTAAATTATAGCGGGTGAAAACAGACTCGTGATTTTATTACATCTTTAATTAGTGATAGAATTTACATGAAAGTAACATGAAAGTTATTATATTAACATTAAAACACTAACATTTTTAGAACTTAATTAATGCAAATATTTGCATTTATATTTTAGTTTACCTAATTATTCGTTTGTCTGAGTTGCGAAGTGATGATAGTGTGACCGAGCGTTCATACAGGGTTCGCCTAACACTTCAGAAATAAGAAAACAATAAAACGGTAGCAGTTGGAACTTCTCTTCTCTTTATTAGACATCAGATCACACACTTCAAAAAAACCCAGACACCCTAGTATCAAGTGCGCATGCCCATGCCTATATACGGCAAGCCCCTAGGGGAAGAATACATTGCGCATATACCTACAACGAGCGCCAGTCTATCCAGAATTAGTGCGTCATAACAGAGTCTAACAAAGTCTGTTACATACGTCCCCCCCTCACAAAATAAACGTCCCCGTTTATGTTTCAGAATAACAACATTAACTGTCATAAACAATAAACAGCCTTGTACAATGAAACAAAATAGAGTACATAGCACATTATCGTTACTGCAACAAGCCTATTAATAGAACATAACTGTATTTTTTTTTTTTACAGTTACAACAGGTTCTACAATAGAACAAATTCAAACATGCACACCCCTTAAACAGAGGTACACAGTTACTTCAATACAAAACAAAATCTTTTAAATGGCCCGGAAGTCTATGAACTCTCCCAGTCCTACTCATGTTTTGCTCGGACCCCTTAACTGAACATGGCGAGTCAGACAAAGCACTCAGATCTTTCCGGGGAGAAACACACTCCTCTCCACCAGAAACTCTGGACTCCAGGGGAAGAGACTCAGGCTGTGAGTCCGGAACATTGAACAACGTCTGATTCTGTGACACAAGAGAAACGGGCAATGTGTAAGGCCGCATCCTATTGTAATGCACGACCTGCGCCCTCTCACCAGAGTCAAAAGGATCTACAATACGGTAAGTCAGTCCCTGTTCCCCACATGAATCCATGACCTGCACTATTTTATACGGTCCCTTCCAATGGGGTGCCAGTTTCATGCGGCTCTCCACTGGGTTGTGGAGCCACACCATGGCACCTACATGATAGGGCTGGTGACGCCATCCAACATCATGGTACAGTTTTTGGCGGTCGTGAGCTGCCTCACCGTGCATCCGTGCACTGCTAAAGGCAGAGTTCAGTTTTGTCAGCAATTTGGAAACAAACTCAGCATGTGATGCTGACATCTGAGAGTCAAGAGCACGGGTGGGTAACAGTACATCAGCAGGGACCCGTGCTTCCCGGCCGTGAGTCAAGAAGTAAGGTGTGAAACGAGTGCTGGAGTGAGTTGTTGTGTTGTACGCAAAAGCCACATGCTTCACATAATCGTCCCATTCACCTCCATAGGTCAAAAGAGTCTTAGCCAGTTGATCAATCAGAGTCCGATTAAATCGTTCAACCATACCGTCCGACTGCGGATGGTAGGGAGTGGTGCGTGTCTTTTTAATGCTCAGCAGATGACAGAGATTCTGAACCACCTCCGCCTCAAACTGACGACCCTGGTCCGAATGCAAAGTCTCTGGAACGCCATGAATCAGAACATAGTCCTCAAACAGACAACGTGCTACTGTCTGTGCTGACTGATTAAGCAAAGCATACAGGTTGACAAATTTAGTGAAGTAGGTCTCGACAAACAGCACATACCGGTTTCCTTTTGAAGTCACAGGCAGCTCTAAGATGTCCATAGCCACTCTTTCAAATGGCCGTACTGAATGGGAACCACCCATAGGTGCACAGTGGGCTGGAACTGGACCACGCCGTGTCTGACATGCCTTACACTGCTCACACCATGCTTTGATGTCCCTGTACATAGAAGGCCAGTAACAAAATTGTCTCGCCCGTTCCCACACACGCTCCGAAGAGAAATGGGCAGAAGCTGGGGCCCCATGCAGCTGTAAAAGAACATCCGAAATTAGAGTAGAGGGTACAACCATTTGGACTACAGAGCCACTTGTGAGGGGACACAAAACTGACCGGCATAACAGTCCATCAATAATAGAAAGACGGTTAAATTCAGTCCAAAGCTTCCGCAAACACTGAGAAGCTTCTTTTAGATTTCTCCTGGATGGTCTTTGGGATTGCATCACCCAGTTTAACACAGTCTTAATATCAGGGTCAGCATGCTGCATAGCCCTAATGTCTGATAAGCTGTGTGACAAAACATTCATGGAAGACATGCAGTCTGAATTGTCATTTGAGTTGATAGTGGTCACATCTTCTGCCGAATCGGTGACCTCAGAGGAACATAGAATGTTATCTGTTTGACTAGAACTCACCACATTCACTTCCAGTACCTCCTTAACACTGGCCTCAGCTTCGTCAGGGCGGCGTGAAAGCGCGTCGGCATTCTTATGTTTTTTTCCATCTTTGTGTACAATGACCCAATGCAATGGATCAAGCTCAAGAATCCACCTCCCTCTTCTTCCTGTTGGGTCATCATCAATGGATATACGCCGAAGTGCCAAGAGTGGTCGATGGTCTGTGATAATGGTAAATGAGGCAAGTCCAATGTAATGCTTGAATTCCCTTACAGCCCACACAATAGCCCACAACTCACGATCAAAGGTCGACCAACGTCTTTGTGTGGAATTCAATGCCCGGCTTGCATATGCGACCACATGTTCGAGGCCATCTCTGTCCTGGGCAAGAACTGCACCTACAGCCAGGTTGGATGCATCAGTGTAGATTTTAAAAGGCACACTGAAGTCAGGCAATACCACAACAGGATCAGACGACAACACACTTTTTAAAAGGTTAAATGATTTGTCGCACTCAGCATTCCACTCAAAGGGCACATTTTTCCCGACAAGATGGTTTAGTGGGGCAGCGAGTCTAGAAAAATCCTTGACGAATCGTCTGTAATAGGAACACAGTCCCACAAAGGCTCTCACCTCAGAAGGAGAACGAGGAATTGGCCAGTTCAAGACTTTCACGGTGTTCTTTGGATCAGGTTGAAGACCTTTTTGAGAAACGACATGGCCAAGAAAGACCACGTGATCTCTGGCAAGGTGACATTTGCCTGAATTAAGTCTCAAACCAGCAGATTGGATTCTTGAAAACACCTCTTTCAGGCTAGACAGGTGTTCTTCAAAAGTTTTGCTATAAATTAAAATGTCATCGAGATATACCATGCAGATGTGCCACGGGAGCCCTCTGAGGACCAGCTCCATTAAGCGCTGAAATGTGGCGGGGGCGTTGGATAGGCCCATCGGCATGGACCGCCACTGATAGAGGCCCTGTCCTGTTGTAAAGGCCGTCTTTTCTCTGTCCTCTTCAGCAACTTCCACCTGCCAGTAACCGTTGGAGAAATCTAGTGTGCTGAACCACACTGAACCCGACAACACGTCCAGTGTGTCATCCACACGGGGTAGAGGATGAGAGTCTTTAATAGTCGCACTGTTTAATCGCCTGTAGTCTACACAAAAACGCCATGTGCCACACTTCTTTTTCACCAAAACAACTGGTGACGCCCAGGGACTACAGCTCTCCTCAATGACACCATCTTCTAACAGGCCAGCCACTTGTTTCTCTATCTCAGCCCGTTTTTCAGGGGATGCACGATATGCACGCTGTTTGTTGGGTGTACACACTTTAACTGCCACAACTGACTCACTGAGTGGTGGTAAGTTCATAGCGGTGGCCAGCGACACGTTGCAGCACAATGGAACAAAATCTTTGCTGGTAAGGAGAGGAACTGAGATGTCCCACAGTTGTAGCTTAGCACGGCTGAGGTCCAGTTAAGCATGGTTCCTCAACAAAAAGTCCCAGCCCAGCAACACAGTCTGTGTGGTTTCTCTTAGCACATGAAATACATGCTGCCACGACTCAGTTCCCAGCTGAAATGTTATTGTTATGGTGCCAAGTGTATCTAGCATTTGTCCATTCACAGCACGTGCTGATACATAGTCCTTTTTCAAGGGCCGATTACGAAGTGATGGAATTGACATACGGAAATCGGCACTCATAAGGGAGACACTGGAACCAGAGTCCACTAACATCTGAACCTCCACACCTTCAATTACTCCTCTCACATATGACACCAGCTCTTGGCTAGCATCCACAATCAAATTGATGTCTTTTGAAATTGAGTCACCATCATCAACATTGTCCATTACAGGGCCCACAGGCAGCATAGCTGGTGTTTGGGCCGCAACATCAGCTAAAGCCCGTTTCCCGGCCCATTGCGGCGCTCCACTCCGCTAGGAGACATGAAACGCACTCCTCGCTTTCTCGAGTCATCCTCATAGCTGTTCCATCTGCGAGGACCAGGGCTAGGGCTGCGTCTTGCAGGGGACTGAGCAGAGTATGAGTCTTTATAGCCACGAACATCCATACCTGATGTACGCTCATCAAAGTGTTGGAACGATTTCCTCTCAGGTGAACGGCCCCTCCTTGCGCTGTCAAAGACACGTGACTGGCATCCACGGCCCCCGCAGACACACTGGCACATTCCACTTAACTGAGAGCGGCCTCCATTCCACTCATCCATTGCTCTAGGACTCACACTGGATTTCAATCTTTGGTTTTCATCACCCAAGCGCCTCAGTTCCATTTTCATATCTCTCATTTCTACCGTCAATCTATCCACTGCTCTGTACAGTCCTCCATTATCAGTCACAGAGTGAACCGCAGCCACAGCACCACCATCAATATTACCATAGCCAGCATTAACAGGCATGTAATCAGTCTTTATTGAGTCTCTGGCATTTTCGCACCGACCTGCAATTATCACGGCCTCCTCCAAATCCGTTGCTCCCTGTTCATGGCATTTAGATCTGAGCACAGGATCCAAACCGGCCAAGAAACGACGAAACTTTTCCTCTCTTTGGGCCTTGTCGCCATATTCAGGGAAAGCCTCGTCCACTAACCTGCTAATCTCAGCTGCATACACCTCCAAACTTTCCCGCGGCGCACGAGGGCGAGCTGATAAACTGGCTCTGAAGCGATCCATAAACTGTCTCTGCCCAAAAGCTTCCTTTAGTCTTTCCTTTACAGCCGTATAGTCACCCTGAACAGTTTTAGGAAGGCTGTCCCACAGAAGAAATGCCGCGTTGCTTAAACGTGTTGGTAGAATCCTCACTAGCTCATAATTAACCGACGCAGGGCCATCACCCTCTGTAAGAGCTCTGACGGCGACCTCGAACTGCCGCGCCCAGCACAGAAAACTCTGTTTCTCGTCACCAGAGAAAGACGGCGGTAGCTCGATTTTCACGTGCCTGTTGATCTTGTCGCGGTCACGTCTCGAATAAAAATCATCATCGCCTTTATACCACATGATGGCCGCGTCGACGCTGAACCCGCGCGTGCTAACTCAGTTAAGAACTTTTCACTAAACTAACTAGTTAAACACTCGCCGTAACTCTGGACCACGTAAACGCAAATAAAACAAAACAGCACCGCTGCCAGCAATGTGACCGAGCGTTCATACAGGGTTCGCCTAACACTTCAGAAATAAGAAAACAATAAAACGGTAGCAGTTGGAACTTCTCTTCTCTTTATTAGACATCAGATCACACACTTCAAAAAAACCCAGACACCCTAGTATCAAGTGCGCATGCCCATGCCTATATACGGCAAGCCCCTAGGGGAAGAATACATTGCGCATATACCTACAACGAGCGCCAGTCTATCCAGAATTAGTGCGTCATAACAGAGTCTAACAAAGTCTGTTACAATAGCAAACGCATGGCCGACTGGATTTTGCAAGTGTTGTCATGGAAATGACAGGTGAGGGACGAAATAGCTACGTTCGCAAACTGGCCCGGACAAATGTCCTTAGAACGTCCGTCAGCGAACGTTACAAAGCGGACCTAATGCGAACGTCATCGGAATGTCAGTCAGCGAACGTTACAAAGGGGACCAAGTGCGAACGTCATCGGAATGTCAGTCAGCGAACGTTACAAAGGGGACCAAGTGCGAACGTCCTCCGAACGTCCGATCGGGAACGTTACAAAGCGGACCTAAGGGGACGTTTGAAAAGTCCGGGTACGTCCCTTGTTTGCTGGGTTAATACATTATATAAGTAAGGGTTAATGCCCAACGAGGTGTCCGTTGTAAGGTTTTAATGGACGACGGCGAGGTGTAACCCCGGATTTCCACCAACTGCAGAACGGCTGCGGATCGGCTCCGCTGCGTGTCGGATCCGTGCTCTGCCGTCCTTCAATACCTACCAGATACGGATTTGTTGCGGAACGGCTGCGGCCATGACTGACAGCTGAAGGACACACGATATCTCGCGAATTTACGTTTGATCGCGCGATATAACAGGATGTAGTTTCTATAAACAGAACCACAAAACCAGCAACAGTTTGTTTCCATCCAGAGGAGTACAGGGGAAACAACTCTGTGCTGACCTGCTGATCTCCTTTTTTTTGTGGAGATTATTGTGATTCTAGTACAATATTTATAATTATATAATCAACTTATAAAATGCTAAATGTTTATTTTGGGTTCCTTTTTGAATGAATTGGGAAAGTAGTAGGCTGTGTAAATAAAGTTAACTATTGTTCTTGTTGGAAAAGGAAAAAGTATATTTTTATTTTGAAAATTACCGGATGTTTTATTTTGTTTCGGTGTTCTGTTCTGTTATCTTTGTTTATCGACTTCCTGTGGCGCTCTCCGGCATCCGGCAAAAATAGAAACTAGAAACTGCGTATCTGCTCCGGAGGGCTGCGGTCGCCGGAGCTGGGCAGGAGTCGGAACGCAGCCGTTCCGCAGTCAGTGAAAATACACACATTTACTTGAATGGAAACCTATTGACTCCGCCGCCGTTCCGGAGCGGATCCGCAGCCGTTCCGCAGTTGGTGGAAATTGGGGGTAAACCGGCCGACGCGCAGCGGAGGTTGCCTCCGCCGAAGTCCATTAAAACCTTACAACGGACACCTCAAAGGGCATTAACCCGCTTATACCATGGTCACTTGCCAAATAAAACATTTTTAGTTTATATTTTAATTAGGCTAAATCTAGTTTTTTTCAAATAATAACTTGCCTGACGATTTATTTAGCAACTTGAGACATATAGTCCGCTCAACTTGTAGAACCCTTCAGGTTCAAAAATGCATTTTTTTTTCATGAAACACAAAGGTAGGCATAGTTATTTTGTTATTACACATAAAACACTATGTGTTACACGAGTCTACACTAACCACAGCCTCCGAAGCACCGCTGTAGGTCGACTCTCCGATGGTGGACTGGAGAGCGGTCAAATAATGTCGGTGACAGCCAGGCCATCGATGCGAAAGCAGTCTGCGGGCTTGCTCCGTCAGTCCGTGAGAGACTGAAGATGAAATAACGAAGTCGCTCATTGTTGTATTAGTAGGCTATGTAATATCTAACTGACGTTAGATGTTTGTTTTGATAGAGCAAATTGTTAACGGATACTTTGACTGCCTGTTGCTATGGTTACTCAGTCACAGCTGTTGTAGGCAGCGCATTTATTTATTTCGAACGGTAAACAGGCAGTTTCACCAGAACTCCTTTACTAGGTGTCCTCTATCACTTTTTAACGGACACCCTGCAGCCAATCAGAATCGAGTATTCACCCAGACCATGGTATAATAATAGTAATCAGCTGATTGTCTCACGAACGTAACCAGCACATTCTCCCCACATAGCAAACCCATAATACAGCGAGGGAGAAGAACCACATGAAACTATGCAACTATATATTTTTTCTAACAGGGTAGTAAAAGTTTAGCTGGCTAATATGAGCTGTTACTGTGGCTGAGCTGGTTAAAACGTAAAGCCTTGTTTAAACTCGACGCGTCCGCATGAGCGCAAAGGTGCGTGCGGCAAAAATGACGTGATTGTAACAGCGCGCGCGCCTCCGCATCCCCTAGACACCACTTACTACACACACAATAGGCTTTTTGTCTCTGATTTTGGAAACTCGATCGAGTTAAAATGTTTCCAAGATCGACGGGTTGGTGATTCCTGTAACTGTTTTACGGTCAATGACAAGAGTAGCCTACTAATCAGCTGTCTCACGAACTTAACCAGCACATTTATCCCCACATAGCAAAGCCATAACACAGCGAGGGAGAAGAATTAAGTTACATGAAACAATCCAACTACATATTTACACCACTGACAAGGGAAAAGTCACTACTCACGGTGTTTATGACTAGCTTCTTCTAGCTTCCTACGGCTTCTCTTTCAATGTAGTGACGGAACGCGCTCTGTAGCGCTGTTTGTTCGCGTTCGGCTACTGTAGAAACATGACGTCACAATATGGCGACCTTGATAGAAGGGGATTCCCGCGCCTATGTAGATATAAATGCCTCATTCTAAGGTAATAAAAACATTACGGTTTATTAAGTAAGTTCTTTATACACCACTGAACACATAGTTATGGATGTCATATTGCATTTCTGTTAATAAATACTCAAAAATGTTACACACTGCACCTTTAAAACGCCGTCTCAGTGTGGACGGAAGGCCAAAACGGAGAGAAAAATATACGTTTTCAAACGGAAACGTATTATTGTGGACTTGGCCTCAGAGATCCACTGGTTGACGATCACACGTTGATCTGATTGGTTACAAGGTCGTTTGTGACGTCAGAAACACCAGCGATTTCAAACCGTGTTTTTGAGACTGTTTTTGGTTCACTGCAGTTTTAAGCAGAAAATACTCAGCAATGCTGTCGACTTATGAATTACACATGGTTTGCCTTAAAGCACATTAAAAACACCACATAGACACATAAACAACATTAAAAGCTGGATTTTCACCACAGGGGGACTTTAATAATAAAGGTTCTTTATTGGCATCCATGCCATGGTTCCACCAAGAACCTTTAATATTAATAATTAGTGGTGCACGATATATCGGCCGCCGATATAATATCGGCCGATATGGTCAATCATTTACACATCGGTATCGTTCCGATGTCTAAATAGGGCCGATGTGAACAGGCTGATAATCATTCCTGGGTATTTGACGTGTGTGTAGATGTGAGTGTGGGGGCGGGAATGTTTGTTTTTGCACGAGCGCATACATTACGAGCGCAAGTCCTGTCAGTTTAAACATCAAGCGCAAGACTGGAACTTGCGCGCTGTTTTCTGTCAGCCTTATTACTAAGGCGTATTTTTGTCCTGCCAAAGCCTTATTTGACCGGCGAGTGATGTAGATGACTGACTGCTGCGCTTGTTTAACTGAGAGAACGTTGCCTTATCTTCTCTGAAAAGCTTTCCACACATTCAGATGACATAAACCACACTTTCAATAAACAAAACAAAAAATCTATCTAGTGATGAAATGTTTTCTGTGTCGAGACAAATCTTGTGCGATGTCCTAAACTGCCGGGATAATCACACAACGTGTGCCGTGGTCCGTTAATGACACTTCCGATTCGCGAACTAATGACTCCTTTGAACCGAATCAGTTTAATGAATGGTTAAAACAACTGATCTGTCCAACACTGAACTCAAGAGACATAAATCGGAAACACTTTACAATAAGGTTCCATTTATTAAAGTCTAGTTAACTACATTAGTTAACATCCTATTAATATTAGTTACTATGCGGATTTACTCCATGACAAAACCACCCTAGTCATTCTAGAATGATTCATTCTTTCCAAATAGAGCTATTCAAGTCATCTGGTGAAATTGTTTTTATATCGCAATATATATCGCAGAAAAATAAAATATCACAATGTCATTTTTTACCAATATCGTGCAGCCCTAATCCTCGCTATGTGTTTTCTATACAGAGATATCGACATCGGTAAATATCGGTATCGGCCATAACAGCAATATTAATATCGGTTATCGGTATCGGCCACAATTTTCACATCGGTGCATCACTAGGTGCAATAGTGTATACGGCCCCACCCTTCGTCCTGAATTTCTGAAATTCAGATCCTGAATTTTATGACGACCTCTAGCCCCATACTCATGGTAATAAACTAACTGGCCCTCCCCCAGTGGTGCATCACGGACGTGGGCATCATGTTGCGCCTTACGGCGACCAGTCTTCCCCGTGACCCCTCAAAAGCCACCTGAAGTCTAGCCTGATGTTCCCTCATCCACTCTTGCACACTACCAACCCCAACCTCCTGGACTCTACCCAAGAGGAAGTCCACCGGGAGTCTTAGCTCTTGCCCGAAAATTATAAAGTATGGGGAGTGCCTCTTCTACCCCATCCGAGCGGAAAACTCTGCGATGCAGTACTCTGTCCTGCTCACACAAACGGCTGCACTGGCGTAGAAGATTCCCCACAGCTTTGGGCAATCCCACGCCTCCAAAACCTCACCGCCTCCTCCAACAGGGTCCTCCTCCTGCAATGACTGCCTTGTTCCCACTAAGCCTAGCCCTTATTTTTGTCATATTGGGAGATTCCTGAGAGAGAGAGAATTGTATTGGCGCTGGTGATTTTATAATAAAGTGTATTTTTGTTTTGCTTCTCGCATCTCACGTTATCTCTGTCTTCAAAAGGTAAAACTTACCTGTGTGTCCTTATTGGGAGTTATTTCCCTGGCGCTCCACCGGGGTGGTGTAGTCGGATTAATTTAATAGTGATTCACTTTTCCCTCCACTTGAATATTGCCAGATTTGATTAATCAGTCATGACCAGATATATATGGAGAAATGACATGAAGAACAAATGAACAGAAATATTCCAATGTTAATGATTTTAGTCAGCCATTATTTTTAGATTAAAATCCTTCACAAAAAAAAGTATATATATATATATATACACTCACCTAAAGGATTATTAGGAACACCTGTTCAATTTCTCATTAATGCAATTATCTTATCAACCAATCACATGGCAGTTGCTTTAATGGATTTAGGGGTGTGGTCCTGGTCAAGACAATCTCCTGAACTCCAAACTGAATGTCAGAATGAGAAAGAAAGGTGATTTAGGCAATTTTGAGCGTGGCATGGTTGTTGGTGCCAGACGGGCCAGTCTGAGTATTTCACAATCTGCTCAGTTACTGGGATTTTCATTTCTAGGGTTTACAAAGAATGGTGTGAAAAGGGAAAAACATCCAGCATGCGGCAGTCCTGTGGGCGAAAATGCCTTGTTGATGCTAGAGGTCAGAGGAGAATGGGCCGACTGATTCAAGCTGATAGAAGAGCAACTTTGACTGAAATAACCACTCGTTACAACCGAGGTATGCAGCAAAGCATTTGTGAAGCCACAACACACACAACCTTGAGTCGGATGGGCTACAACAGCAGAAGACCCCACCGGGTACCACTCATCTCCACTACAAATAGGAAAAAGAGGCTACAATTTGCAAGAGCTCACCAAAATTGGACAGTTGAAGACTGGAAAAATGTTGCCTGGTCTGATGAGTCTCGATTTCTGTTGAGACATTCAGATGGTAGAGTCAGAATTTGGCGTAAACAGAATGAGAACATGGATCCATCATGCCTTGTTACCACTGTGCAGGCTAGTGGTGGTGGTGTAATGGTGTGGGGGATGTTTTCTTGGCACACTTTAGGCCCCTTAGTGCCAATTGGGCATCGTTTAAATGCCACGGCCTACCTGAGCATTGTTTCTGACCATGTCCATCCCTTTATGGCCACCATGTACCCATCCTCTGATGGCTACTTCCAGCAGGATAATGCACCATGTCACAAAGCTCGAATCATTTCAAATTGGTTTCTTGAACATGACAATGAGTTCACTGTACTAAAATGGCCCCCACAGTCACCAGATCTCAACCCAATAGAGCATCTTTGGGATGTGGTGGAACGGGAGCTTCGTGCCCTGGATGTGCATCCCACAAATCTCCATCAACTGCAAGATGCTATCCTATCAATATGGGCCAACATTTCTAAAGAATGCTTTCAGCACCTGGTTGAATCAATGCCACGTAGAATTAAGGCAGTTCTGAAGGCGAAAGGGGGTCAAACACAGTATTAGTATGGTGTTCCTAATAATCCTTTAGGTGAGTGTACACTCACCGGCCACTTTATTAGGTACCCCATGCTAGTAACGGGTTGGACCCCCTTTTGCCTTCAGAATTGCCTCAATTCTTCGTGGCATAGATTCAACAAGGTGCTGGAAGCATTCCTCAGGGACTTTGGTCCATATTGACATGATGGCATCACACAGTTGCCGCAGATTTGTCGGCTGCACATCCATGATGCGAATCTCCCGTTCCACCACATCCCAAAGATGCTCTATTGGGTTGAGATCTGGTGACTGTGGAGGCCATTTTAGTACAGTGAACTCATTGTCATGTTCAAGAAACCAATTTGAAATGATTAGAGCTTTGTGACATGGTGGAAGTAGCCATCAGAGGATGGGTACATGGTGGCCATAAAGGGATGGACATGGTCAGAAACAATGCTCAGGTAGGCCGTGGCATTTAAACGATGCCCAATTGGCACTAAGGGGCCTAAAGTGTGCCAGGAAAACATCCCCCACACCATTACACCACCACCACCAGCCTGCACAGTGGTAACAAGGCATGATGGTTCCATGTTCTCATTCTGTTTACGCCAAATTCTGACTCTAACATCTGAATGTCTCAACAGAAATCGAGACTCATCAGACCAGGCAACATTTTTCCAGTCTTCAACTGTCCAATTTTGGTGAGCTCTTGCAAATTGTAGCCTCTTTTTCCTATTTGTAGTGGAGATGAGTGGTACCCGGTGGAGTCTTCTGCTGTTGTAGCCCATCCGCCTCAAGGTTGTGCGTGTTGTGGCTTCACAAATGCTTTGCTGCATACCTCGGTTGTAACGAGTGGTTATTTCAGTCACTGTTGCCCTTCTATCAGCTCGAACCAGTCTGGCCATTCTCCTCTGACCTCTGGCATCAACAAGGCATTTCCGCCCACAGAACTGCCGCTCACTGGATGTTTTTTCTTTTTCGGACCATTCTCTGTAAACCCTAGAGATGGTTGTGCGTGAAAATCCCAGTAGATTAGCAGTTTCTGAAATACTCAGACCAGCCCTTCTGGCACCAACAATCATGCCACGTTCAAAGTCACTCAAATCAACTTTCTTCCCCATACTGATGCTCGGTTTGAACTGCAGGAGATTGTCTTGACCATGTCTACATGCCTAAATGCACTGAGTTGCCGCCATGTGATTGGCTGCTTAGAAATTAAGTGTTAACGAGCAGTTGGACAGGTGTACCTAATAAAGTGGCCGGTGAGTGTATATATATATACCCAATAGTGTAAGATGTTTATTTCTAGATATGAATGTCATACTCAACAAAGAATGCAACTTAACCAAATATTTGTGTTTGGTTGGTACAAGAATTTGTGTGGCATCAAATAATTTTCAGAATTTGCATTGTGGGATATTTGCTAAACAAACACATATTTTGGGATATATAATCATGCTTTTAAAAAGGCAAAAAGTTTACAATATCACACTTAACTTTAATGTAGTGTTCCTGTAGAGCAGTGGTCACCAACCTTTTCAAGCCCAAGACCCCTTACCTCGGATTTTATGAAAGGCAATATCTATACCTATAGATGATTTTTCATGGCCGATTATGATTTTATTTACAAGCAAATTGGCCAATTTCGATACCAGCTGCCATTTTTTTCTTCTTCTTCTTCACCACAACAATTATTTGTAGGCCTACTCTCACAAATGATTCCAAATAAATCTTGAGTCGCAAAATGTGCGCAATTTTGAGCCTTGATAATGTGTTTTTTGCATATTTTTCGGTTATTTTCGGGAGCTATCGGGACAGTGATAAAGACAGTGATCAACGGGTTGGCGAACACTTCTGTAGAGTATGTTGGTCATTCCCAGGGAATGCATGAACGGATAAGACAATTACTTTGAAGGCAATATAAGTCACTTTAGATGTAAACATCTGCCACATGCACTAATGTAATGAACGATCTGATGTAAAGTGTTGTGCAAAACAATGCGCAACTTCAAGGTTCTGTTTCGAAAGTCTTTATTGCTGATATTTGGCAACAGTTCAGCAGAAGTTCAGGAGTCTTCAGAAGAATCACTAACCTACAAGAAAGTAGAAAATAACTTCAACTCCAATAATAAACGGGATGTAAATGTCATGATCATCCAGTTAGGCTTTATTTTGTGATAATGACCAACTGTATTTACAGATTTACATCACAAAACTGTTGTATGACATGGTTTATGTTAGTTTATCATAGTATGATGATCAATAATTACAATACATATGATCTTCTTGCTGTTCTTGTTGTCATCCTCTTATACCTGAAAGAAAAATCTGATTTAGTTGATCTGCAGTCACTATTAGTAAGATTAGTAAGTTTTTGATAGCGATCACATCACCTTAATCACAGCAGAACATGCGCACGTCATTGAGAGCGGTGTCGTCATCAGTTCCCTGTGGCTTTTCTATCCGGGTATTGAGGCCACAGATTCCTTTTCCATGACACTTTGGGCTCCAGTGGCCCCAGTCGCCCCAGTTTCTGCCGTCACCCTCCAGATTCCAACCTTTAGTGCAGGTGAACCTGGAAAAAATTCAGATGTGACAATATTATGATAGAATATGTTATTGTGCTGTAGGATTGAATGTCAGTCACATGATCACCTACAGTAATCACAATCTTGAACAGCAGCACGACTGCGAGTGTGATATTAACTAAAGTATTGATGGGGGAAAACTGAGTCCTTACATAGCAAAATAAAACCAGGATTGGTAAGAGATGTTATATCTTATAGCACCACACACTCACCTGATGTTGTTTGCAGCTGTTTCATCTCCATTTCCTTGGGGAGATTTAACTCTCAGCTGGAAAGATGTCAAGTATCCAGAATAACACCATTTGACATCTGTCCACTCGGCCCAGCTGAAGAAACACACACAGAGGTTGCCAAATCAAATCAATTATTATTTTCAAGAAAATACTCAATTTACTTATCTATCTTAAACACTTAATGTAAAAATTGTTAATAATCTGAGTCCATTACTTTCCTGCGCCGGACTCAATTGAGGTGTAGTGATATGACTCTAATGATTCTTTGGACGGATGGACACAGTGAAGTCGAATCCCATTGAGCGCTGTATCATCACCATCAATTGGTCTTTCCACCTTAAAACAACATTGAGACAATCTTCCACTTGAAAGAGTAAACTCTAACCCAACACTTAGTAACATTTATCTTCATGCTCTTTAGTATTACACAGACACTTAAAGATCTTAAGCAGGTGCAGTTCCCTGGAGAAATCTGGAATTAAATGACAAACAGCAACTCCACAGTTGTGAAGCTTTAAAGCGCTCATCCCCTCCATATTAGCAAAATAGAGTCAATGCCCAACTTACCTTCAGACTGAACCCTGCGGCGTACCTTCCACTTGGACACATGCTCTTATATCCCCACGGTCCCAACAGCCCTCCGTTCGTCACCGTCAGCTCAGATCTGTAATGTCGGTGGATGCTCCGCTCAGAACGACTTTCTGCAGGCCGACCGCTCACATGCCCAATAATGGCTAGCAGTGAAAATATAAAAAGTAAGTGATGCATTGCTACAGCACTGGCCTGAAAAAAATGATCAAGCAGACACAGAGACTGTGTACCATAACATTCTCAAGTTTATTGAGGAAAAAGGCTCATATTTATACACAAGATTAAAGTCCCCGTGAACCGGAAGTTGCAAACGATTTTTCTCCAGTGTTGTGACGTATTTCCGAGAGAAACGGAATACTAAATGAGGCAAAATGGTGGGCGTGGCTTTTTCCCCAACTAGCACCTGATTGGATCTAGAAAAGTAGGTGTTTTCATTCAGCCTGTCTACTGTCAGTTGGAGGGGCGTGATTACTGATGTTAAGAAGACGCCCAAACCGTGAAACCTACGTCATCAGGCAAGGTCCTCCAACGCAGAGGGGAGGGGAAATTTCAGATTTTGATTAAAGATTACGAAGCCAAAAAAATGTTTTGTGTGGATTGACTTGCATGGATGAATTGTTCACCACAAAACGATCAATTTAGGCAAACAAAGTAAGTATGGTCAATTTTGAATTCATGGGGACTTTAAGCAGAATCATCCACGATGTCCATTCCATCCAATCATAGTACTCAAAGATCAACCCCTACCATATTTGGCATATTAAGAAATATACTAACAAGGAAGGGAGGTTTAAATGTATGTGCGTATCTTGAGTTCATGTATTGGTGCGAGTGTATAAGTGTGTTCAACCCTAGTTCTTGTTTTGTCTAGGTGTGTCCATGATGTGCAGATAACAACGAAAAGAAGTTACACAAGGACAGTCTTACACAAGAATAGTCAAAAGTGGAGCCTAAGAAATAAGAAAATAATGGTCACTTTAAATTAATTCTGTTTGGTTTCTAAACTAAAACTGACCCTAGTCAGTAAAACTTCTCTAAGGATTCGTTGTTGAGCCGATCAGAACTTCTTCAGACTGGTTAATCAGTTTTGTGATGTCCTGGTTCTACTCAATGAGCAGCTAGGAGCACCGAGCGCACGCCAATGACCTGTACGTCACGTGAACACACAAAAATACAAACATTGATCCAATTAAAATATACTGTACGTTTAACTGTCAGTGTTCCTGAAAACTTTTTTTCTTGGTAAAATGGCTATAAAATATTTTGTGACCCCATCATCTTGCAAGAGATGAGGAGAACTCAAGAGTTCCAAAGTAGTAATAAGAAAGAAAAGAAGAAAAAAACAGTTGTAACTTGTCAACAATGTTTCCCAATCATATCCAATGGCAATTGCTTTGCAAATAAATCAAACAAAATTTCACTCCCAGAGAGAGAGAGAGAGTGTGTGTGTGTGTGTGTGTGTGTAGAGAGAGAGAGAGAGAGAGTGTGTGTGTGTGTGTGTGTAGAGAGAGAGAGAGAGTGTGTGTCTGTAGAGAGAGAGAGAGAGAGAGAGAGAGTGTGTTTGTCATGGGCTCTTTACGTCATAAAAGCATTTTTTTGTTGTTGTATCTTTAGGTTCTTAAAAATGACAATATGAACGCTAAGCGTACCAGTGTAATATTCTATATAAACGAACCAAGAGAACCGAACTACAAGTGTGAACACATTCTAAGATAACAACTTGTTTAGACCGTGAGATGTGTTTTTCTGCACATTAATTGTTAGATGTGTATCATTTGTCACAGGGAAATGTGTTTATGGGACGTCAGTGATGGACGCTGCATTGAGTTCACCAAACTGGCCTGTGCTCACACTGGTATACAGGTAACACACACACACACACTTACACACACACACACACTCACTGGTATACAGTGTAGCCACATCGAGATGTGCCTTAATTAGCTCAAATTATGCATAGGGAATTTTAATAATTAATCATGAATATGATTAATATATTGCATATTACAGTTAAATTATCGAAATTGAAAATAGATCGATTGTATATATGAATGGTAAATCATAACGAATTATAATTCCTCATTCATATATCAATGGTCTCATTACATATCGATTATATGAGACAACTTTAAGGGAATTAATTTAGTTTATCAAACAATCGGTTTGTCCAGCAAACAGCCGTAAGATTAACTTACCAACTTCTCAACAAGGTTGTCCCTTTTTATAAACTCCAAGAAATCTCAATGTTCTGGCCGTGAACATTAATTTTTCTCGTGTTTATAAAATTTATGTTACTGATATAGTAACAACTTGTAAAGCTTTGTAGCTATGAGATATTCATTTCATTGACTTGTTGTAAATGAGCACTTCAGGATCAATCAAGAATATGGTTTTAATAATTGAAACTACGGATACAGAATTCTACATTTGAACACAGGATACATGTATGTAGGCTACAGTTAAACAGTAAAACTAACGAGACAGACGAATAACAAACAGGAGTGAGAGAGAGAGAGAGAAAGAAGATGAGAGATCTTCTAGTTTGGCAAAATTCATCACAGACACAGAACCTTTTGAATTAGAACAAGACTCAACAGATCTTAAACCTTGAA